>CM076723.1:4677997-4785497 GCA_038501795.1 Pseudopleuronectes americanus
CGGGGAACTCCAACAGCTGACAGGGCCGGGAAACCTTTCAAAATAAAGTTCCCCAGCCCAGCCGTGCCCGTCCTCCGCCCTCACGCCGCCGGTGGAGAACGGTGTCCCAGGTATGTGGGAGACACGTTACACCAAGACGCTTTGACAGCTCTGACAACGCTGAAGCTAACTCACCTTCGACATGCAACATCAGAGCAATATTGTGTCCCGACGTCGACACCGAGCGACCGTCTTTTCCAAAGAGAGGAAGGGATGTTCGGATTTGATTGTGTGGTAGGCAGCATTGATGAAAATAAATATGTATGCGAGTTAAAAAGAAGGGGTCTACGTATTTCTGATTTGATTTGGCTTTTCGTGCATTTGGTTTAACACATGTAGTAACAGGAGAGAGAGACAGTGGAGCGAGAGAGAGAGAGAGAGAGAGAGAGCTGGGTGAGCGACATTCACTTTTAACGGGAGAGAGAGCGGCGCACCGCGCTGTTAAAGCTCGTCTACAGCAGATAAACACAAACAAGTCAGGCAGGGATCATATAATAAGTATTATTTTTCCTATTAAATAGTGGCCCATCCAAAATTGAAATCCTGGCGTTACCCATGCCAGTCACTGGCCCGTTCGGGAAAAAAAATCCGAACGTCATCTCGTTTAAGTTCCACTTAGTTTATGTCCAATAAAGTCCGTGAATGTACACATGTCAGCTGTCTATTACTACATCTTACAGAAACAAACTACACCGATGGCATATAGAAGAGTTTAAACATTCACCGAAGCACCATTGTTGGACATGGCTAGTCACTGTGCTAGCTGACAAGTCAAAGCTGCATTGGTGTCGTCACTCCCGCTCGCTATCGTTGCTTGACGCACGCTCCCGATCTTGAATCTGGAATCGATTGCTCCTCCTTGGATCCCCGGATGTTGCAGTTGAATTTTTTGAGGTTGAATTTTTGAGGTTGAATTTTTTGCGGTTGAATTTTTTGAGGTTGAATTTTTTGAGGTTGAATTTTTTGCGGTTGAATTTTTTGCGGTTGAATTTTTTGCGGTTGAATTTTTTGAGCTTGAATTTTTTGAGGTTGAATTTTTTGCGGTTGAATTTTAAACGTTGAAAAACATTCAAATACATAATTTCAATGCATAAATATTCAGTGCTAGAAATTCAATGTCTTTTTTGTTTCAAATCCCGATGACACAGATTTACTTCCATACAAATATGCAAAAAAACATAATAAAAATAGGAAAAGGGGCAGATACTTTTTCACAGCACTGTATATTTGTGTGTGCTGTTACCATGCATGCTTTCTTATCCTGTTTGAATGAATGTGAATGGTCAGCTTTCATCTCTATCCAAGTCATCTGTGTGTATGTGTGATTTGACTTAACTGAAGTTATCTTTTTTGCTAAATGTGAGCAACTAGAACGTTATCCTGCCCTCTATTGATTAAGTGTCCCCCTCATAGCTCAACACAGCTACACTGGTTTTGGGTACAAAGCAGGGACACAAATGAGGAAGGACAGATTGGAATTTAGTCTTGAGGGGTGCAAGAAACTCCACACTGTCCACAAGGAGAGGATTGAAACATTCTGATGACCTTTTGAATTCGGTACAACTGAAAAGGATTGGTAGATACTTCCTGGAAAAAATGTTTGCAATAATTCTTTATATCCTTCAGGGAATTCCATTGTCATTACCCTGTTATCTACTGGATTAAAACTGTTTGCATCAACTCATAACATCCAGCATTATTGTTAAAGAAGACATGTTTCAGTAGTGTGTGTGTGTGTGTGTGTGTGTGTGTGTGTGTGTGTGTGTGTGTGTGTGTGTGTGTGTGTGGTGTGTGTGTGTGCAAAAGTCTGCAAAGTTGCATATTAGAAATAATACATTATGCATGCCAGTTAGTCTGGTCGATATTTCCTACACACGCTAAAAGCAGATCACAACCGAGTGGACCAGCTGGCCAATCAGAGCACATTGGACTTCATTTTATGGGGCTAAAGTAGATGGAGTGTTTCAGACAGAGGTTGAAAGAGGAGCTGCAGCAATGGACATTTTAAGTGAAGTGATACATTTTCTGAACACTAGAGCATTTTCAAGTCATGGACTAAGTTATGTATCTGAATTTGAACCTCATTGTTGTTATTAATCTGGCCAAACAATGACCCCTAGTGGCAGAAATCAAGTTACCTGTGGAGGTCTGTGAATGAAATCACATTAAACAAAGTGCAATAACGAGCTGTCTGTCAATCCTAAATTTTTACTTGTATATTTTTATGGGTGTGTTGCATCAACTGTATATAGAGATGGATGAGAAGTTGTTTGGTGTCATGGTAGCAAGGTCCTGCTGATCGGCACGCTCAACCAATCGCAGGTCAGCTCAGCCGTCAATCATGATTTTACACCCCAATGTCTAGTATCAAAAATAAATTACACCAAAATTACAAGAAATATGAACACGTATATACGTTTTTTTACAGCGATAGCCATTACTGCAGCCAGCCTGGAGGGGGAGATCAAGACGCTGGGCATACTTTTTGGGAGCCGTCATATCCATCATCTTCATAAACACTCTACAGTGTTGTAGCTAATTGCTTTGTGTCTCAGTAGTAATGTGGATGACTAATGTCAAAATTGAAATAAATATTTACCAGTGTAAAAGAAGATCAGGTCAATCCTCGATGTAATTTATGTAAAATGTGTTATACTTTTCGGAACTCGATTATAATACATTTATATGAAAATATGTTTCAAAGTGTCTTAGGGTTGTTTCAATGCCAAGTCAGTTGGTAAATAGTGTTCTTTGTTCTTGATAAGAAAACAACACTTTTGAGCTTTAGATGGTTCAGGAGTGATGTTCTACTTGACACCTTTCACTTGGTCAGTGAGGAACACTGGCTCCTGTTAGAGATACAGGTTCTTATATCTGAGGTGTGTGTTTGTGTGTGTGAGGGGAACAGGTGCTTGTTTACTGGCTGGGAGGGGGATTAAATTACCTCATCACATCCGTGCAGTCGAGTGTGAAGTCTCATCACCACAACTCAGCTGTTTATTCATATGTACATATTCTTGGCATTGACGTGCGCACACACAAACCACACAGATGCAAATGTGCACCCAGTTACCTGCTTAGGTGTGTATGTGTACCTTCTGATGTGTGCACAAGCGTGCATGCACGTAGCGTAAAAATAACACAAGCTATATAAACAGACATTTACCTCATTCATAAAATCATAAACACACTCATAAACAGTATTTGTGTTCGACGCCTGTTAATGAATGTTCATCTATAGTAGTAAACAGAAATCATGGCACTGATTACTGTGTTGTAGGGGAATATGTAGATGATGTACCTGTTATATTAACCAGTTAACACAAAGCCTCTTTCAGGGAAATCTTAATGATTAAATGATTAAAAAATATATATTATTATTATTATCGTCATAACATGAAGATAATAATAATAATAATGTAATTTTATATATGGAGCACTCTTTAAAAAACAGCTTAACAAATTTAAACAAGTTATTGCAAAAGACTATTAATAAAATAAAGCAATAAAAAAAAGGTTAAAAGCTGTTTTATATTAATGAGTTTGAGTTTTTATACACCTTTAAAATGTACCTGCCCTTGAGATGTAATTCACATGTTTTAGATAAATAGAGAAAACCTGGATATGTGAGGGTCTACTGTACATATGGCTCCTAATAATGCAGACACAGTTAGTGGTCCAGACAGGACGAGCAGCTCAGGGACTTGGACACGTCCTCTCGCTCTACATTAAAATCCCTATAATTAAGCCAATTAGCACGAGGAGTTAGTGTGGGGATACTTGAGAAACACTGCATCAAACTACACCCACAGAGAAACACATCAGTGCTTGTTGTACTGTCTGGGGAGGCCCACACAGAAGGTGGAGGTGCATTCATGTGGACATGAAGCTGTTTTGATGGCTTGAACATGTCAGGCTAATTAGTAACTATTCAGCCAGTCTTACACGGTGGGCAGATCAGAATGCACATGGGAATGTGTTAAAGTGCTGGTATATTAATGCATGCTAATAGATCCTTGTTGCCACACAGGAACCCAACCCTGTAGTCTTAAAATGGAAGTGTCATTTATTTCTTATTTGTTGAATACATCCTCTATCTAGTCAGAGTGGTCCCATATAATAACATTAAGACCTGGTCAGGTCATGAAACATATAAGGGCTGCACTTTTTATTATTTTTCACATTAAAATTGGCTCAAATCCTTACTTAACCCTTAGCTCTGCTAAATGTATTAGCATTGTTCAGCTCATTGTTTCGGTTTTCCACAATGAAAAGCTCTGCTGCTATCTCACCAGCAACAGAGGCAATGATATATTCACTGTACACGACCAACCCAGCACCGAACAATATACTAAATCTGCTATTAGAGACAAAAACATACTGGTAGTACTTGGTAGCTAGTCGAATATTTCACTCACGGGTTGGAGGCCACAATAAAAGAAAAGAAAAGCGGCTTGGAGCATAAAAATATGCCACAGGTTATGGATATGTCATAGTGAGAGTGTAACATGAGGCGTTACACCAGAAATCAATCTGGTCCATTGAATGTGCATGATGTGGAGAACTAAAAGCAAAAACGCTCCTCCTATGTAAACGAGCAAAAATTTACATTAGGTGGATAGTAAGCGAATGCACATATTACAGTCTTATCGTTCATTATTATTTGTGTGGGAACACCAGAGGCTGTTGTGTTCTATGGTGTGCAGAAAGCCACTGTGCCCATCCGGCATTATTAGTCATTTTCTACTTAGCGACAATATTAACCCGTGTGAGTGTAAAAAAACCTGGGCTATAGGTTTGATTATTTGTTTTGTTTTTCAGACATGGTTTTCTTTGCATTTCACAAAGTTTTTTGTTGTCTATTATACATCAGGTTATAGGTGGCAGCCTTAATGTCTTTTATGTTCACTTGTATTTGAGAGGTCACAAACAGCTTTTTCTTTTTTCCTTTAAAGACGAAAGGTTGTGTTTCCATCAGTTAGACCAAAGTGGTTTTGTTTCATTGATTTTATTATTCATCGTCACTCGCAGCCCTTCCTTTGTTCTTCACCTCAGCTGATAGTTTTGTTAGACACAAAGGTTGGGTCACTAAAAAAATAAACGGCTGATTTGACCTTTTCTATAACAGTTGGTGCTTCCCTCCTTCCTAGACATCTTCAGGGTTGTATCAGTCGCTCTGTGTAAAAAGCCAAGGGTGGGCAACATGTAAACTGCTGTCTGCAAAAATGAGATGAATTTGTCGCACATTTTTCGTTCCAACAAATTAGGTGCAAAAAATTTTTTGCATTATATGTCGGATATCGCCCACCCAGTTCTCTTGATATCAGCATCGGCCACTGAGGCGTCACTACTTGTGATGCATGCAGGAGTCTATGAAATCCCTTTGGGACTCAGTTTTATTCATCTTCTCATATGTCCACACATCAGAGTTAACAATAAAGACAGCATCTCCCTCATCTTACAGCCTGTAGAACGTGAAAACAACGCATGTGTCTATCACGGCTAGACATAGAGGACAAAGTCCATAGCATTTACACAGTAAATTTGTGTAGTTGGGTCTTCAGTGCATATTAGGGTCATTATATTCCCTATTAATAATTTTTGGTTGTGTTATCTGAGTATAAATGAGGTACCTGTAGATGGACATCATTGTTTCTCCCCCAAATAGAAACATAAGTTTTTAACTCTCTGGACAGATTGCCACACTGATTTCATACATTTAAAAATGATATATAGTAGAAATACAGTTGTAGAAAAACAAACCTGTGGTCTTTCTTTAAGGCATCTGGTCTTTCTGTGTCCTTTTTAAGTTTTCAGCACACAGTGAACTGGAATGCCCACCTGACTCAGAATGGGAATAAGCATGTAGACAAAGTGATTCGATGACTAAGGATGTTGGTTAACATACATCTTTCTTATGTTCCCTACAGATGTTGAGAGTACCTGAGGGCCCCAACAATCTATACACTCAGTTAAACAGCAGGATGTCAACACACATAAAAACAAATATATAAATTAAAATGTAAATGGACTTAACATGGGCTGCCTAATGTTATAACATTGTTTTATAGTAAATATTTTCAGACCTTGACCCAGATATGAGTCAAGTCGTCCTACGTTTCTCATCATCTCGCCCTGGGAGCCATGCTCATTAAAACCTATTATTACAACCATCATGTGAGGATCCAGCAGCGGAACGCCCACAAACTTTTTGGGCTTTGTTAAACACTGTCATATTTCATTTGCCTTTGTTCATCGGTATGTTAAAATTTAAAAAAAGTAAAATGCATTGAAGTGATGAGCTTCACCTTACCTCTCACCATGCCTAATTGTGTTTCCCTCATTTGTAGCTGGTTATTTTCATTTTTATATTTTTTACTCATTTCAAATTGCTGTTGGGTTGTTTGTGTGGCACATGTCATACTCCAGGGGATAGCCCAATAGCCATCATTTGATAAAATAGAAAAAGGCAGTATTTGTGGCCCTTGTAGGACTTTAAGAAACACGACCAATCATTTCAATCGGACCAAATGAAATTAAATACCTGGCTGGCACAAACCCACCTGCTTGCATGTATGTACCTTGCCCATGCCTACCTACAGAGTCTGAGCAGAGAGGACGGTCAAAAGTAAGCTAGCGAGTCACAGAAAAGTTGGTTTCTTGCATTGGTCATTTTAATTCGCAAGTTTGGCTCATATATTTTATAGTTAAAGAGGTTCTCTTAATGCAGCACCATAGGTTGCTTGCAGTTACTTTACAGAAGGTCTGTGACTGCATCAGGTCAAAAGGTCAAGACAAAAACAGGAAAAGTACCAGAGAGCGTAGTACCGACGCTGCCATCCACAGCGCCATTGTTAGGTTATGAGCTATCTATTGCAAAGTGCCACTAAAACATAATGACATGTGAAGCAGGATTAAAACTGAAATAATGAAGAGGATACATTTAACTATGTGTATGTGGTTTCAGGAACTAATAATGGTTTTGGTTGTAATTTTAGTCAGAAGGAAGTGTTTATTGTTTTATAGAAATGTGCATTGACTATTTAAATATGATCTGAATGATCTGTGTCAGAATGTAATGCTGCAGCATTAATCAGCATCTGATAATAGTCCACTGATTGAGATTACTGCCTTGAGGACGTACTGTTCATTCAATATGACAGACTTCAAAGCTGTGTCTTAACCTCAAAGTAATCATCCTGTGAGTTGAAGTCGCTCAGCCTGAGAAATGACGATAATAACCCACTCAAAATAAATGTTTCAAGTCTAACATTGCTTTAGAAAGAAGAAATGGCCACCACAAAATACGTCTCTGATATGATTAGAGGTTAAAGGTTGATTTGACTGTTAAGCTGAACAAAGCTTTTATTGGCTTTTTCTGAGGCACCATAAAAAAGTGTGTTTGTGTCTGTGGAGAGAAGGAAAGTCGACAAACTTTGGGGATCCTACAAGCCACAGGGAACCGCGCCTTAAAGGGATAGTTCACCCAGAAAATCCACTCATTATCTACTAGAATGGAAGGATGGGTAAAGTGTCCGCAAAACACTTCTGCAGTTTCAGGGGTAAACAGCATTGTAGCAGATCCAATACAATTGAAGTAAATGGTGATCAAAGCTTCGGATGTATTAAAACAACAGAAAAAAACATAAAATGCCTCCATTCTGCTCCTGTGGTGTCATTTAATATTTCTGCCTCTTTTTGACCTACAACAGCAAATGAGACCATCAGGGAGACACTTCTTTTTTCATAATCTATTCTCAATGTCTGTGTTGGTGTCAGATTGTTCACGAGGTCAGAGTACGTAGAAGGGGTCCTGGGGCACTTTTCCTAGTGATGAAGTCATCTGTTATGTTGACTGCGTTTTTGGCCCGCATGATGAAATATGGATAAAGTTCTATATATAGTAGCAGTCTGCAGAAGATTATTCTGTAGATTTCGGAATTAATTCTGTTGCTTCCATCGTGGGTCACATCATGAATAAAGATTAGTGAGCTCATTGTAAAAGCAATGGCATCACACCACCTTCACCATTATGTGAGTGTATGTTTTTGAACTTCTTCAGATTATTTCTTGGGCAACATCAACCATAACTTTAGTAAAGGTTCATCTTGTTCTCATAATCAGTCCCGAAAACTTTCAGGCATTTTATGGCTCATAATCGTACGTCTTTGCACCATAACATCAGGCCTTTAGGTTATCACTGCTGAAGAGGGATGTGGCATATTTATTTATGTGGATTGTGAAGCCTTCACCACGCCCTGTTGAGGTTAGTGGTGACATCATTGATTGTTTTGGTGTTTTTTTTTACAGCTCTCTTTGGTTTTCCTTGGCTGACCTATTTGATGTCAGTTGCTTTCAGGACATTATGAATTGTTGTTTTGGCTCCGTCCAACGTTTGTGCAATGGCTCTGATTGATTCCTCCTCTCCTCCGTGCTTTAAAATGCCCCTGCTTTTCTCCAATTGACAGGTCTTTGCTCTTCATGTTGGTTTACCCTTTTAACAACAAACCCTGTCTCAAATCCCAAAGCCTAAACCAAGAGGAGACACTCAGAGCTTTTTTATTTAAAAAAAATCAATAGTAAAGGCAACACCTGGACAACAAGAAACACCTGTCAGTCACATGTGTCGATATCTCTGCTCACGTGAAAAATGGGTTCAAAGAAAAGGTGAAACATATCTTTTCGTCTTAAAATCAAATGCCTTCAGTTTACAACAAAAACAAATGAATAGGCCTTTCCAAGGGGACTGTAAATGTGATTATATATAGGTTACTGTCGGATGTTCCATAATATTATAATGGATTTATCAAACCAATTTACTAAATACTGCTTCTAGAGGATTGACAGTGACCTTCACACAAGAAGTCACCATCAATGCCACAATGTGACACTGGAAACAAATCTAATATGTCGGTAAAATAATGTTCCTGTGTTAAGACTGAAGAACACAGGCATGAGTTGATATCAGTATCTTGTCCACTGTCCTCTGATTCTTGTACCACTAGGGAAAGTGGTGGTTGTCTCAGAAGCACTGAAGCAGATTAGAGCTGAAGTAGAGTTTCATTGATGAAAACCACAATGAAAATGGGTTTGAGATGGTCGTTCGCATAGGTTTTTTAGATTGTGCTTTTATTCAGCGCCTAAGGTCTGAATGGGTTAAGTTGTTGTGCCCGTCCATGGTCATTGAAAGATGAAATTGAGTTTTCAGGAACTTAATAATTTATGTTGTACTGTTATATTGTATTCTTTTGCATATTTGTTCATAATTTTCACAGTTTTCACCTCGAGAGGTCAGAATATATCATCGAACCATCATATACATCAAACCATCATATACATCAAACCATCATATACATCAAAGCATCATCGAGCTACCTTCTGACTCCATCTGTATTTTCCAAACTTTAGAGGGGTTTTGAACAGTGACACCTACCATGCATCAGGGACCGATATTAAGGCTCTTAGTTAGCATGTTTTCTCTCCGTCTGTGTGAGTACTCCCGCTAACAGGCAGCTTAGGTGAATAACAGACTCTAAATTGCCTGTAGGTGTGAAGAGGGTTTTTTCTCATGTTGGCGCTGCAGAACAGTCGCGAGCAGCAGGGATTGGCTCCAGCCTCCATGACCCTCACAGGAGCAGCTTAGACAATTGATGGATATATTGTGACCAGGTTGTTACTAGGGCTGCACAATATATCGAAAAATATGTATTGTCATCGCGTAATCAACATGCACAATTAACGCATACCAATATACTGCTTTAAATGTGATAAATGGTGCTCCATGTGCCACGAATTAACACTCCAAATGTCAATATATTTGGGCATTCAGATGGAGTCCTGCTGCCCTAGATAATAAATTAAATATATTCAGATCATGGACAGGTTTTTCTGTCATTGAATCATTGTCGGAAGAAGAGAATAGAGAGAGAACAGGGAATACAGGGCAGCTTTGTCAAAACTCGCCCTGCTTCCTCCTGAGTAAATTCTACTGAGGAAACTTCTAGTGATCACATTTGTCCCAGATCAAATTTGTCACTATGAGCAGTTGATTAAAAATATTTGAGTAGATCATTTATAATCCCAGAACCTGGGGGAAAAGTAACACACAAACACTAACACTCACTCTGGCTCTCTCTCTGTCTGTCTGTCTGTCTCTCTCTAGCTCTACCTGTCTCTCTCTCAGTCTCAGCTGACATCTGATGCTACAGTTTAAATATTTGAAATGATGCAACAAAATATCAACACTGACTATCACATAATGATCAATACACGCGTTCATCAGGGCGTCCTGTTCGCTCTTTTCCTCTCTCTCTCTCTCACTCACACACAAACACACACACACACACACACAAACACATTGTGATCGGACGCATGTAAACTCAGACTGAATAAATGTTAAGGTCTTGTAAACTTAGATGTTTGTAAGAAGATGGCGAAGCACATTCAATTTGACTTGATTTTGTTGGTGCAGTGCACAGCGCAAATTATTGACACACAGGAAGGAGAAGTAAATTACTGACAAAGCTACTAAAACTGTAAAAGAAAGTTGTCAGCCCCGGATTTAGTGGCGCTGTGGCCGGGATGTGGTCCTTCTCCCTCGGGCTGTAGAGTTTTTCGTGGTCCCTGCGTCAGTAGCCGATTGGACTTTTTTAAATAAAACTTTCAGAGTCTACATAGACCACTTACTGTATTGGGTCTATATTAGCATTGAAACCAAGCAGAAAGACTTCGGCTCTACTTAGAAAAACCAGGTACAAACAGTTTTAGCACTGTAGCACCACAGCCCCAGATAGGGGAAAACTTGGAAAAAGGAATGCAGAAGAAGCAGATCCTTAGGCGTAGGTAAAAAAAAAGGTTGGCAAGTATAGGGTGAGCTAAACAGAAAGACAAGTACAGAAACCATTCTCAGCACGACGAACACAAGACCAGGTAGGGACTCTAGACTACTGCTGACCTCACAATTCAATCTATCTGCGAAAATACAGAAAATAAATGCAATGACTAAAATGTAATCCAACGCAGCAAATCTCACCCATTCTCTGTCACCTTTGGTCTGCCCAGCAGAGACCTGATCGTGCACACCTGTTCTCACTCTCCCTTATTTAACTGCTGCTCTGACCCCACATAGATGGCAAAACAACAAGCAAACAGAACAACATCACAAGCATAACAAATAAACTGTCACACGTACTGAAACACATACTTGCTGTGAAAAAATTATGATTATTTTTTACATATTATACATTACCTAATGGTGATCAAATAAAAAAAAATAATTAAATGAAGAAAACTTTTAATGTAGGTAGACATGGCCTAATAAAAAGGGGGAGGAAAGCACTCTTTTCCCCAGCACTAAGAACCTGTTGGCCTCTGTGTAGCTCTTTCCAGCAAGTGGCAGATATTGTCGGTGTCTGAAATTCTTTATATCTCAGAATCATACAAGGCTAATGAGAATGATTTCCCCAAGCTGCTATTCGTAATAACAATTTAAGGAGTCATATCAATGTCACATTTACTTCTTAAAATGTTCAGAATTTTTTTTTCTAATAATATTTTTGAAACCACTGAATCAGGAGAATCTTGGGATATGTGGGTTTATTCATTATACAGTGTGACACCATCCCTTAATTTCTGCTTTGAATAGGGTGGCAGCTCATCAATAAAAGTTTAATGCTAATTTAAAAAGTCATTTAACGCAGGTATGCTGAATAATTAATTTGGTGTGAGGTTGATTAAATTGTAAAAAGCCTAATTAAATGTCATAGACTCCAAAAATATCCCCTGTATTTTTAAGTGCTTTGTCTGCATTCTTGATTCTTCATCAAACAACATGAATCTGTCTGGAGGCACATTGGAATGTGTAATAGCTTTAAAAGCTTACATTTTTGTAATGCAGATGCAGACTGCCTACAAATGTTGCAGCTATATAGGGTACTCATCTGCTGAAGTGGCTGAATGCTAACATTTGACGTAATCCAAATGAGAGATTACATGTAGTACCACCATCAGAGGCATAATTAGTTTTGTTTAACCAAATAATTAAAAAAAATGTATATATGCAAATGACAACATGCCAGCACATTAAAGCACTTAAAACCCAACAGCCATCCATGCTCTCACCAAAGCCTGATAATCAGATAAGCAGTTTAAAACCTGTGTGTAGTGAAGCTCCAATGACCAGAACACACTCGAGCACTTGATGGACCTTTAGGCCCTGCAACATGTATGCCTTGAAGTACATCTTTTGTCTCTCTGAGGTTTTCAGGCAGATGCTCTGGTTTTGTTGGTGCTTTAATGTCAAGGTAAAGCTGCATTGCACTGGCATTGTCTCTGATCTCCCTCTGATCAACCAAAACATTAATCTATTTTAGTTGTTACTAAGTCTTAATTTTTGATGTCTCTGTGCTGACTACACTCAGTGGCTGAAGGCATTATATTTTTCGGATGGGCATCCGTTTTTTTTCTCCAGCATTGAAGAAACTGTAAGTGTGTCACTGATGGTTAGCCGACTAGCCCTTTAGGTCACTATTTGGAAACATTGCAGTAAAATAAACTTTATTCAAATAGCACTTTTCTATTCTTATCCTCCACTCGAAGCACTTTACCCTGCAACCTGTTATTCAACCATTCATACAAACATACATCACAACTATTTGCTGCACTTTTTTCTCATACTGCCAGGACAACCTTTGGGGTTCAGTATATTGGCCAAGCACACTTGGGCATGTGGAGAGGGGGAGCAGGGTTTCAAACACCTGACCCTCTGGTTAATGGATGACTCGCTTGATCTCCAGAGACACAGCCGCTAGTACAGATTACATCTTTAAGTAGCATTATTAACTATCCTCTCCATACTCCCTTGAATCAATGACCTGGATTAAAGAATGTTAATCATTTCCTCTGAAGTCCCTCAGGGGAATGTTTGTATGGCCTGGAATGTGCTCTTCTGAGTGCCATTCTGTAGGTGCCCTGTCTGTTCTGGAGGCTATTATCTCTCATCCTAAGAATCCAGCCTCTGCAAACTGTCTGCTGTAGTGGAGAGGGAAAACACTTCAGCCTACACACACACCCTCCATTTACAGCATGTATTGACAACCTATTTATTTTATAGAAATGTGTGTGGCCACTGTGCTGTAGAACTCGTACAGCTAATTTGATAGAGATTGCCATGCGAAGCAGCAACAATGATGCCCTCCTGTGGCAGTCAGTAATCACAAAGATAAATTACAGCTGAATTCCAGACTCATCACGCAATACAGAGCAGGGAAATGGAGAAGAAAGGGAGAAGTGAGGGAAGAATAGAAGAGGGAGAGGATGCTGGCGGGCAATGTGACTCCTCCAAGCTTCATTTAGGAAGAGTCAATAATACAATGGAGAAGGGAGAGGGAGGTCAAGACGGTATGAAAAGACCTCTGGAGCAGACTAGTGTCGTGCTGAGATAGGAAATTAAAGTTTCTTCCTATTTTCCGCTTCCATGTCAATGGCTGGGCAACAGTGAACCAGGCGAATACACAACACACGTTGCAAATGAAAGAGTTTGAATTACAAGGCTTGGTGTGATGTTGAGACCAACTCAGTGGATTTAGTTGAATGTCATTTTGGATCCTCCCACTGCAGGATGCCACCCAACAGTTTTTAATAACTGGAGATAGAAAGAGGGTAGAAGGGGAGAGAAATAGTGACATCATAAAACAAACTATGGTAAGAGGTAAGAGAAAGGGGATCGTTAGATGAGGAAAGATGATGTGATTGATAAAAGAAGTAAAGATATAAGTGGGGAAACCCTTTCATTTAATAGCTTTTCATTTACTCCCAGTCTTAATTTGTTTCACCTTTTTTCTGTCCACATTTTCCGTTCCTTCCCTCCTTCTCTTGACTTCTCTTACATCTTATTTGTTGTCCACTTTCATCCTCTTCTCCTCCTGTCCCTAGGTTTTGGGGAATGGGGTGCTGTGTGGGTTCTGGGGGGTTGTGTTGGTGGTTGTGGTTTATGAATTTGAAGATATTTAAAAGAGGCCTTGAAGTTATAACAGTGTTCCCAACATAATTAAGTCAATCTTTGGCAGAGGGGCACCGAGGTCACTGATGTGCAACAGATTAAGATTGACAGGCACACAGACTTAAATGTGAAAGAAGTTCTTGCATGTTAAGGAGAACTGAATTTCATGCCACTTGCTGGTATGTGCACAACTGCAACCTTGACGTCTGACTGTGTTAACAGTAAACACACTATGGGCCATAGCATGAGGTGTGTGGCAAATAGTGCTTCACACAGCCATGTAGTGTAACCAAGATGTCTCGGGTTATAATCAGAAGTGTAAAAATGATGTGGCAGGACAAATTAGAATATTGCAGGACAAATTAGAATATTGCAGGCTGCCACAGTCTAGATAATTACTGGGAAACACTATATTTAAGTTGTTTCTAGGGGTGTGAATTTTTGGAAAATAATTAGTACACTGCCTATTTAGCACTTCATCCCAATGCATGATCCTGATTTACAAAAATGTATCAGAAGAGAATTATAAATAATTTATATTTTTAATATTAGTAAATATTTTGTTGGAGCAGCAATGGAAACATCACTAAATACAAATTCAGACCTAAAACAGGCAACTGACAATGCAGATTGAAACATTGCTTCTGTGCCTCTCTGGGTTGTTACCTAATCTTCAACCGGTTCATGGTCTCCACTGTGGCCACTCTGCTCTCCTGTGTGTGTGTGCGTGTGTGCGTGCGTGCGTGCATGCGTGTGTGCATGCGTGTGTGCGTGTGTGTGGGAGAGAGAGAAAGAGAGCTGAGTTCAAACAGGCAGATCAAATGACAGACCACAGGTGTCAGCAAAACGTGGTACAAAACTCTAATCATAGTGTTTTCCTTCTCATTTCGGCACAGGCTCTGTGAATAAACACTTTGTCTCAGTTTACAAATCTAAGAGAAAACCCCACCTTTCCATCTTCCTTCCATTCCTCTCCCCAACCCTCTTAATGTGACAAAATCCCTCTATGTCTCTGGAAAACTGAAAGATAAGCTGCTATTATGCAAACATTTCCACACAATGTTTCATTTAAAACCACTGTGAATTAATAATTGAAATAATCAGTTATGTGAAATTACAATCCATTTGTCTAGCCATTCATTCATTTAATAATTATGCATATGACTGATAACCGTTTACTATCAGTTTACTGATGAAAAATGGCTCATTTAATCACAGTGTGACAATTGTTTCAGATGTTGTCTCCTTATTGTGTGTTGTCTGTTTTTGTGTGTGTATCCATAGTGTGTGAATGTGAACTGTTGTGTAGCTTCCTGATGTTCATTAGCACCAAGTACTTTGCAAATGCTGCTCAATATCCCATGCAAACACACACACACGCACACACACACACACACACACACACTAGATCGGTAATTTAGCACCACAAAAGCAGTGTGATCTAATAATTCAGTAATCCAACAAGACTTTGTGTCGATTCAACAAATTGGCAGCCAACTAGCCGTGGACACACACACACACACTCACACCCATACAGATGTAATTAGACACATTTGCAGAGACTTGGATTCCTAATGAAGTTGGGTCAAGGCGCAAACACAAAGTGAGTGACTGTGTTAGAGTGGTTTGTAATAAACTGCCTGCTGATCCCCAGGTCAGGATGACACAGTGTTGTCAAGAGCAACTTTCAGGGTGAGTATAATAGTGTAGTTTTTTTTATTGCTAACTTTATCATTGGTTGTTTTTAGTTAAGGTGAGTATTGTTAGCCTCATTCCTGTGGGAGACACAACAACAGGTCTTGACAACTCCTCTCACTTGTCAAACAGTGTGGCGGTGTGATTTATTTTTCCTTGGTATGGTAAATTCAAGCAAGTCAAAATGACGATTGTTAGTTTATTTTCTGACGCTTTTTGAAGCATATCACGAAGTATCTTTGCTTAAGCATGTGACAAACTACAATGCTGGATTCTAAACCTGGGGAGAGCGTGGCCTAGGGGATAGAGCGGGTGCTCTGCAACAAGAAGGTTGCCGGTTCGAATCCCACTCTGTCCCATCTGCATGCCTAAGTGTCCTTGGCAAGATACTGAACCCCTAAATGGCCCCTCATAAATGCTGAGTGTTCTAAAAATGTAAGTCGCTTTGGATAAAAGCGTCAGCTAAATGACATGTAATGTAAACCAAATAAGAAAAGCTTACAGCTGTCAAGACATCTTAGTAAACTACAAACAAATTACTTAAAACAACAACCTAATGTGGTTGTGCATGTGCAACTGAACTTGTTTTCTGGACTGTGTTTCCGGAAGACATTTCACATCCCAGGCAAGAGGCTTCTTCAGTTTTAGTGTCTGGTGTTTACTTGCTATCCCTGTTTTATAATTGGTGCATGTGGCATGTCTAGGGCAACACGGATTAAGCAGGAGTCAAGAGTCTCTGAACACATCGGTGAAACAAGCCAGTGCAAAAACTGTTGGTGTTTCTTATTCTTCCTGGCCTTCTTCCGAAAGTGTGGGTGTATTTTTGGTGGCTGTTCCTGGTGAACAAAGATGGCATCTTTCTCTCCTCTTTCAAATTATCTGTCTTCTCCGGCCAAAATAGGCACATTATTGTGCTCAATGTTAATGATCAGTAAGGAGCACAGATTTTTTGGGGAAATTTCATGGAATTCCATAAAATGCATCTGAGACTGATGAGGATTAAAAGTAGGTGCAGAAATAAGTGGTATGGTTTTTAATTCTAAGAAACGGTTGCACAAAATCTTTGCCATGTTCAAGTATGGCATCGATTCCCACTGTATTTTTGGCACACAATAAAAATCCCTTTCTCAGACATTATTGCTTTCTGTCATAGGGTCTGCACACACACATACATCAGCGCCGGAGAAAAGAATGAAGCAATTTCTGCTCGAATATAATGGTTTAACCTCCTGGCATCAGTAAGATCTGCTGTTTCAATGCTATTAAACTCTCTAACCTTTGTTTATGTGACTTGCAATGATGTATACAGCTAATGAGAATTTGTGATCATACTTTTGTGTGTGTGTGTGTGTGTGTGTGTGTGTGTGTGTGTGTGTGTGTGTGTGTGTGTGTGTGTGTGTGTGTGTGTGTGTGTGTGTGTGTGTGTGTGTGGTGTGTGTGTGTGTGTGTGTGTGTGTGTGTGTGTGTGTGTGTGTGTGTGTGTGTGTGTGTGTGTGTGTGTGTGTTCCCTCCGTCTCTTTACACCCAGGTCAAAGTAATTTAGTCCTTTTAGAATCCATGTTGCATTTCAGCCTTTTGACCGGTCACACTCAGCAGGCCACAGCAGCTCAACACACTACGATGGGGAAGCCACAGTCATCTATAATGGATGGAGTTTACAGTGCTCCCATTTAACATATAGGGTCACCAGATAGCACGCAAAGGCACCTATACTTAATAAATTAGTATTATTATAGCAGACAAAATGTCTGCATATGTCTGTTCAATAAGAAATGATATGTCTCTTAATTGCTTCATAATCTATTCAATGCTAAAATGTTTACAGAGACACACCAAACAATAGCATGTATGGACCAACTGGGCGTGTGTGTTACTTACTAATGGTTTTAGTCCAGGGAGGATATACAGGGTATGATGATCCGATTGTGTGTGTATTTCTGTGTAAGTGTGAAGCCCCTGGGGAGCCGTATATTTCCATGGTCCCCATATGGTTACTGGTTGACATATCTCAGCCATGTAGCACACCACCCGTGGATTTATTTCAAGATGTTGTAAATGTATTTCTAACTGTACCTTCCAGGCATACAGCTGTTTGTGACCTTAACTGAAGTCTGCTTATGTTTTGCCGACACTGTAACTCACACTTAAACCCCTCTACTGAAACTTGGAATAATACTGTAAAAAAAAATGCTTCCTATCCACTAAAAGCACTTTCACAGGTGCGTCGATTTCCTGTGGTAATTTTTGCAAAATGCTTGCCAAATCTTTGAAAACAGCTCATAAAATGCCAATGGTAAGGTTGTTTTGTCAGTATTTCGTGTGCTAAGTAGTTACTGCTGGTGGTGTTTTTGCACTTAGCTTTCCAAGCGTCAACGCCTACCTTCATGCCAGGAGATGGAGAATTCCAAAGCTGTCATGAACTACAGTTAGTAAGTTGATCACTGATGTAGAGAGAGCAATACTGTAATGTACGTCAAGGATTTTTTTAAAGAATCTGCACTTAGGGGGATGAATACACGCTGAAGCCGCCTGTGACTGCCCCAGCCCCGGGGCTCTCTATAAAAACTAAAATTAAAAAACCTAACTACACTTTAATGTATTTTCAAGCGTTCATATTTATGATAAATTTGATTTGAATGATCTATTTGGAGCTATTAAAACAGGGTGAAAGTTCATGATTGACAGCTGAGACTGACTTGTGATTGGTTAAGTGTGTGAGTATCGACAGAACCTCTGCATAACGTCACTTGCACAAGATGGCAGCACTAAAATATGTCTTGCTTTGTAAAATGCATGCCCTTTTTTATATATTGAGAGAAAAAAATAAAAAAGTAAAACGATAAACGATCACACTACAAAGAGCTTTCAATAGTGAACAACTCGTGTTAGAATTAGCTTATATCTAAAAATCAAACAAGTCAGATGAGGAGCATTCAGATACGCAACCAAAAACTTCTGAAGTGTGACTAAAAGTTTTCATTTGATCGCTCCGGTAGGCAATATATAACTGGTCTGTCTCTGCAGAGATGAGGAAGCGACACAACTTGCTAAAATACAGAGTTAACACTCAAACATACACATGGACAGTGAAGAGGAGATGAGAGAGGAGAGGCGCCAAAACAGGAGGGATATTTCAAACAGTGGTGACAAAAACTGTTTAATACAAGGTTTCCAGGACGGACCAATAATCCTAGCAGCAGTTGGTTTGTTCCGTGTCAGAGTCTCTGTCTGGGTGTCACCCTTCACACTGGCTTGCGCTCACTTACACTTTATAAACAACATTTAAGAAGTAATTAGGACTTGAAAAGTACTGAAGTTTAATTTGTGTTTGTTTGATCCACCCCAGAGTTCATGGGTTGCGCATTTAAACACATTGAATAAAAACTCCTAGTTAAAACTCTGCAATAGAAATATAAACACTTATTACAATAAAAATATAAACACTCATCTAAATCAACCCATCCAGTTAACTGATCTTTTCTGTGTTAGATATTTTTGATTTATTCAAGTCAAATTTTTGTTAACAGAGCAAGAGAGTCCATTTATACATTTATTGGGTTGAGCGTGGTTTATTCTTTAAGTATTCAGAGTGTTTTTATTATTTTTAATTATGCCAGACTTTCTATTATTTAGAATTAAGTAGATTGCCCTTTGAAACAGTGAACTTGCATGATTATGCTATAATATAGGCTCCACTGTATGTAATGAATTCAGACTTATTACTCGTTTGTTCTCAAATGACAGTGTGCCTCCCACAAGAAGTACAGCTAAATGCTTTCCATTAGAATTACATATGAATATAAAATGACACATAATGATGTCAGCAGGGTTATATAGTTTGTATATTTCTTCCAAAACAGCAACAAACAATGTTTACATTTGCACGGACCAGGCCAAACATCCCAAAACTTGTTGTTTTCGTTATCGTCAATGACTTCATAGCTTAACTTAGTGTAACGTACAAGGATCGTTTGCAATGAAAACTAGCAAATGTTTATAATGTGGCTGATCAGTGTCAACTATCATTTGATGTGACATTTTCAACATCTATGAAAACAAGAGATGCCCTTTCCACATTTAGTTTTTTATTAGTTAAGTGTTTTTGCATAGTTTATGATATTGGAGAAAGGCAATGATACTGGTCTGGTCAGTAACAGACCAGACTCAGGAGAAGAGAGTATGAATCCACCTTTCACACAGGCTTTGAGCATTGTCTTTTTCTGCCACAGCGTGCTAAACAACCACTTTGAGATGCGTCACACTACAAGCTAGACTCTGACAGTGTTTAGCCGTGTTCCGGGTCCCATTAGCTTTTTATGTTTTCACCATCTGTCCACTGAACGCAAGCTCTACTGCCCACATGCAGAAGTTGGAATGGTGGAATGAGCCCAATACTTTATAAAAACATTGAAAGTAGGGAGAAAAAAACTAGTTATTAACCAGAATAGGTGGCTCTCAGCCCTTTTTTACAGGACAGTGACAGAAATATTAAATGTATTCCTCTGAAAATATTTAATATCACCTCCTCTTTACTCAGCTCAGAAATGGCCTTGGAAGTGGGTAGGTGCTACAAAATTACAATGGAATCATAAGTCTTCCGCCTACATTATTCATCATGGTGAATAGATTGAGTTATTAGAGAAATGCCACAACCTGTGAAACCCTGAGTGGCTTGTTAAGGATTCATGGGCTGAAGCTTAGAGGCACTGTTTGCTGTGGATTTGACCTTCAGATTTGCCAAATCCCATTTGTTATGGGTCTAAACAGTGATAGAGATGTATTCCAACCAAGTACCACCCCCGCACGCATATACACACACATGAAGTATGCACACACACACAAACGGACACGCGCCAATTCAATCCACTTACAGACTAAGGCTCTTATGTACAATTCTTAAATTATTCATAAACATGCATTCATTCTGACTCGTAAGTTTTCAAATTAAACCAAATGGATGGATGATCTCTCTCTCTCTCTCTGAGTGAGAGAGAGTGTCGGTGCGAGTGCGGTTTTCGTTCTTATTTTCTCTTTATTTGTAGTTAATGTTATATTTTTTGAATCACTTATCACATTAGAGTCACAGTAGTTTATTTTCTGGTGGTTCGGGTCTCTCTCTGGGTGATTTCCCCTCACCAGCGTCTTGCTGGTGTAGTGATGGGGGCCATGGCCAGTGGGAATTTTAAATCACTGACACGAAAGCACGGTGTTAAAATATGTGTGAGTTTCCCCTGCAGTGTAGAGAGCATCGGGCTCGCTGTGGGGGAAAAGGTCGGTCACAGCTGCGTGGTGTCAGCGGCCAGGATGAACAGCGCCGTGGTCGTGTCTCTGCTCCACTCTACCTGTTAGCCACGCCTCCTCATCAGGCCAACTCTCCACACCTGTGACAGCAGCTGCATTTAAGCCTGCTCCTGTCTCTGCTTCAGTGCCAGATTGTTCTTGTGTCATGCCTGACTTTCCAGCGTTCTTTCCCCGGACTGATCACCTGTTGCCGACCTGCCTGCCTCGGCTCTGCCCTGGATATTACCTCAGCCTTCTGTCTTCGACCACGAGTCTCGCCTATTCCCTCCTTGTTACGCTCCTGCTGGATTCTGTGGCTGCACAGCTCACCACTGGACCTGTCTGCCAGTTAGGTAATCCACCTGCTGTTGACTCTTGCTTTCAGTCAGCAACACCAGGCTCACTCCTTCTCAGATCTCGCAGAGGATCACCGGAGCCAAGACTTCTTACCCAGCCACTGTATAAACTGTTAAAGACTGCAGTGAACAATAAGGGACATTACCGACTGAGATTTCGTCTGCCTGTGCTGCATTTGGGTCCTCCCCATACCTGTGACAAGGATGGTGTGGAGTGAGCAGGTGGAGGAGGAGGAGATGGAGGAAGAAGCAGTAAAGGAAAAGAAAACAGTAAAACGTAGGAGGTCAGCTAGGACAGTTTTAACATGACGCAAAGAACAGTAAAGTGCAAGTGGAGAGTGATGTGAGTGAAAGTGAGTGTGTGTCTGACAGCAGCGACTTTCCGCCTTTTAACAGCAGTCAAAAAAAGAAAACCCTTACAGTAGACACATTTAAATCGTTTTTACATCATACAAAAAATCAGCAGCTCAAACTTGAGGAGCACTTCCCAGATCTCGGTCTTTTTATTTCCTCGGCCAGACTCCACGTCAGCCAGAGGGAGGAGTCTGGCCTCACAGACCAGGAAGTTTTTAGACTAAAAAAACTGGTGCTCAGAGCAAAAGAGACAACTGAGCAGTGATGGAAAGGACAGCAATGTTTGTATTAATTAATTTATTGTTTTCTGTTTTTGTTTCTAACATTTTAAACAACATGGATGTTTTTAAAGTTGGGGTTTTAAACGTGAACGGTGCAAGAGATCAAAAGAAAAGAACCTGTATTTATGAAACATGAAAATGAAAAAAATTGATGTCATGTTTTTACAAGAAACGCATAGTGATTTTAATAATGAGTCTGACTGGAGGAGGGAGTGGGGAGGGGAGGCCATTTTAAGTCACAACACTTCCCTGAGCGCAGGAGTGGGCTTCCTCTTCTCCACGGCTTTTAAACCAAACTCGCTGGAGGTCAAACATGTGATCCAGGGGAGGCTTCTTTTAGCCAAAGCTCAGTTCGACCATTTTACTGCTGTTTTTATTAACGTTTATGCTCCAGCAACCGGTGCAGAGAGGAAGCCGTTTTTACTGAAAATAAGTGAAGTTCTTAATGATTGTGCCATGGAGGATTTTTTATTCTTGGGTGGGGATTTTAACTGCACTGAAGATGCGATTTTAGACCGCAACCACACAGAGCCTCATCCAGCCTCTCAGCACGCCTTAAAGCAGCTGGTCCGCTCTCACGGCATGGTGGACGTGTGGAGGAGGATGCATCCAGACTGCAGACAGTACACCTGGTCCCACATCAGAGAGAGTAGGATCTCCTCAGCCAGGCTAGACAGGATGTATTGTTTTAAACATCACTTTAACATTTTTAAAAGCTGTGCTATCATGCCGGCTGGTTTTAGTGATCATTCCCTGCTTTTCATGTCATGTTTTTGTCAGGAATGTTTTACCGAAGATCGCTATTGGCATTTTAATTCTGTTTTAACATTCGATAAGAATTTTAGAGATGTTTCTTATGTTTTTCTGGGAGTGGTTTTTAGACAGAGGAAGGGCGAGTTTAGTAATCTTAGGCAGTGGTGGGACAATGGTAAGACACAAATACGTTTACTGTGTCAACAACACACCCTCAATGTCACAAGAGACGCCACCCGATCTATGAAAGATCTAGAGACCGACATAGTGGAACTAGAACATTTAAGTGAGTCCACCGGAGATCGAGGTTATATTGAAAGCCTCAAAGAAAAAAAGATGGCTTTAGCCGACCTGTTAGAAAGTAAAGTACAGGGCGCGTTAGTCAGGTCTCGGTTCCTGAACATCTGCTGAAATGGATGCTTCAACTAGTTACTTCTTCAGTCTGGAGAAAAAGAACGGGCAGAGGAGAGTAATCCACACCCTGCTCTCAGACACAGGGGAAGAGCTGATGGAGCCACGCCAGATAAGAGAGCGGGCTGTGAGTTTTTATCAAGCACTGTACTCTTCTGAGGAAGAACACACAGGCAGGGAGGAGTTCTGTACAGAACTACCTCAGGTCTCAGAAGAGTCCAACTCACAGCTCGCTGCCCCCCTCCGGATGCAGGAGCTGCTGACCGCCCTGCAAGGCATGCAGGGACGGCGGGCTCCTGGCATTGACGGACTGACACCGGAGTTTTATAAAGCTTACTGGGGCATTTTATCGCACAATCAATGAATGTCTGGCGTCTGGCTCCATGCCAGTGTCCTGCAGGAGGGCTGTCCTCACACTGCTCCCAAAGAAGGGGAACCTGCAGGACATCAAGAACTGGCGCCCTGTGTCATTGCTCTGTGTGGATTATAAACTTCTGTCCAAAACGCTAGCCTCCAGCCTGGGGGAGGCTATGGAGCAGGTCATTCACAGGGACCAGACCTACTGCGTGCCCGGCAGGTCCATGGTGGACAATGTCCACCTCATTCGAGACCTTTTGGATGTCTCCAGTTCATTAGATGTAGATATAGGCTTGATTTCCCTAGACAAAGAAAAAGCTTTTGACCGCGTTGAACACAGCTTCCTATGGAAAGTAATGGGGAAGTTTGGGTTCAGCGCTGGCTTCATAGCTATGATCAAGGTGCTGTACTGTGACGTTGAGAGCGTGTTAAAAATCAACGGCAGTCTGAGTGCTCCCTTTCAGGGTGGGTAGAGGTGTCAGGCAGGGCTGTGCTCTGTCGGGGATGCTCTATGCACTCTCCCTGGAACCTCTCTCTCTCAAAATAGATCTAGAATGCAAGGTCGTGTTTTATCCTGGTTTTAGTGGCAACATGATTTTATCGGCTTATGCCGACGATCTTATTGTTTTTATTAAAGACCAGACGGATGTAGATATTTTAGCCAAAATCTTAAAAGATTTTAGCATGGCATCGGCCGCGAGGGTCAACTGGAAAAAAAGCGAAGCCCTTGCGGTCGGGGAGTGGCCTGGCGGTCTCCCAGTTCTCCCCCAAAACCTGAAATGGAAGAGGGAGGGTCATAAAGTACCTTGGGGTGTTTTTAGGAAACGACGATATACATAAGAAGAACTGGGAGAACGTCACAGAAAAAATAGAAAACAAACTGTTAAAATGGAAATGGCTGCTCCCAAAAATGTCTCTTAGAGGAAGGGTACTGGTTTTAAATAATCTTGTCGCATCCCAACTGTGGCACCACCTAATGTGTGTGGAACCCCCCCCTGGCTTGCTTTCCAATTTACAAAAGAAAATGGTGGATTTTTTTCTGGGGGGGGTCTACACTGGTTGCCACAGGGGGTGCTGTTTTTAGCCAGGGAGGAAGGGGGACAGGGCCTCGTCCACCTGGCCAGCCGGACTGCAACTTTTAGACTCCAGTTCATCCAAAAATACCTCACAGGTCCAGCAGATTGGTGTGGAGAGATGTGGCCAGCAGCATCCTTAGGCGTGCAAATAACCTGGGGTTGGATGATGCTCTGTTTTTAACAGATTCTAAATTCTTAAAATGAAGTGGGTTGCCTCCTTTTTATCAAAGTGTTTTTAAATCATGGACCCTTTTTAACAAAAAAAGGTGTCAAAAAGCAGACTCTCTGTACTGGTTGTTGAGAGAACCACTTGTGAATGGAGCCAGACTGGACGTCAGCGGCACAACAACACCCGGCCTGATGGCGGCGCTGACCCGGTCTGGAACGGTGACCTTACAGCAGCTGGTGGATGCAGTGGGGCCGGCACTCAACAACACCCAGGCCCTGGGCTCCCTGCTGGGGCTGCAGTCTTCCCGGGTGGCCCAGAGGATCCTGGAGCTCTGGACCCAGAGGCTCTCCATCCAAGAAAAGGACCTCCTGAGGGCCTACCAGAGGGGGGAAAACCGCACCAGAGGCTGCAGACCCCTACCCTGAAATTATCCTGAGCCCAGGCCTGGGAGAAAAGACGGCCCCCTACTAACTGAAATCAACAAACACAAACTACATACACAGAGCGGACAGAGAGACATTTTATAGAAACTGTGTAAAAAGCATCCACCAGACCGGACTGAGCAACAGACCCCCCACTGTGTGGTCACGGAGGTGGGGGGATCACGGACCCTGCCCGCAGTGGAGGATTTTATACAAACCTCCCCTCAAAAAAAAAGAACAGGCGACCTCCAGTGGAGAATTTTACACGGCGCCGTCGCTTCCAACGCTTTTATTTCTATTCTTAATCCCACCGTTATTAACAAGTGTCCATTTTGCGACCTGCGTGAGACTATTTATCACGTTTTTACTGAGTGCAAGAGACTTTCAAGTTTCTTCACTCTTTTAACTGCGGTTTTTTAGTGATTTTAACGTCACTTTTACTGAGAGGTTTTTATCATGGGAGCTGCCTACAACAAAGCAGATAAAGATAAGTGGCAGCTCCTGAACCACCTCTCAGGCGAGGCAAAAATGGCCATTTACATTAGCAGAAAAAAACGGGTCGAGAACAGGAACAGGCAGGAAGCGGGGGCTGTGTGGGTAGTAAACCTCCGGGCCAGACTCCGACTCGAGTTCAGTTTTTACACAATGGTATCTGATCTTGAGTCTTTTAAAAGAATTTGGTGTTTTAATGACATACTCTGCACCGTCACCAACAATGAGCTGTCCTTTCCACACTTTTTAACAGACTGAGTTTTTTTTAACAGTAGCACTTTTATTTATTTATTTGAAAAATGCTGTAACAAGTGTTTTGTAAAATTAAGAAATGTGAATAAAGTGTTTGTGAAAAATCAAATCATCTCTCTCTCTCTCTCTCGTAATGGAGAAAAAATGGTCTTGAGTGTGTAGAAAGTAGTACAAAAACCATTTCCTTTTGTGACCTGGGGAAAAAAACTCTAAAACTCCTGGGGTAAGGACGAAGGAACATTCACCCTGTTGAAGGCAGTAAATTAAGCGAAACATTTTTATTTTAAATTCTTTTTCAGACTAAAAATCACTGTTTAGGCTTCTGGTCAGATGAGAAAGAAAAAGAAGAGAACCTTTCAGATTATTTTGCACATTTGTCCTTACGGCTTGAAATGTGAAAATGGAAAAGGTCAAGTGTTTCTACCAGATAATGGTCAAACACAGGAGGTTGGAAAGGAAATTTAGGTTGTGTGATATCAGTAGTGCTCAAAATGAGTCAATTGAGATTCCCTGCTCTAATCTTTTCCAAACTTATCAATGAGTCATGTAAACTCTAGTATTTTTTTTTAACCCACTGGAAAAATGAAAATGAATGTGAATGTTTGTCTGGATAGCTGGAACAGACCTGAGTACACAATAGACTGTGAGTGTGACTGTTGTGCCATCAGGGCAAGAAAGTCAAGCAGTGCTTGACCCGTTAAATTTCAAAATGAATAATAATTAAATAATATGTAAGTGGAAGTGATCTCTTCTTTCATCCTAAATCTTCATCCTCACAAAACAGGGTCTCACAAATGAGATTGCCACTTCTCACACAAAGATTGGGATCTATAAAATAAAACTTGATGATAATGTGCGCACCTCCACGCTAACTCGTACAGACATTTAGAGAAACGGGGAAATTACGATGCAGATATGAGGTGTTGAATTGGAGCCAGATTACTGATCCACTTCACCATGTACACTGAAATTAACAGCGTTATTTGTGCTCGCACGACATAAGCACCCTTTAATATAAAAAGATATAGAACCTCAAGCAGATTACGCACATATACTCCAATAAAATATCATTACAGAGTTGCTGAATATTTTTATTTAATACTGTTATGGCTTCGTCTGACTGTAGTTTCAAACATTTTGTGTAAAATCGTTGAAACGATCCTGACTGTGCTCTCAGGTGACCAAAGTGCAATGACGAACTTGGCAAGGTGTGATCAATTAGTGTCATTGCTGTAAACCTCTGAATACTGCAGTGACAGTCGTGAATGGTGAACGATGGATGCATGGCTCTGTTAGAGAACTTTGCCAATAGGCGAATTAGGAGAGAACGGGTGTTTAGGGAACACACAGATCTCCTGGCCCATGATGATGACTGGCTAATCAGCCGATTTAGATTCACGAGAGCTCTTGGATCTATGTGCTGAGCTGGGTACAGAATTAGATAGACCGAACGGACGTAGCAGTGCCATTCTGGTGCCAACACAAAAAATAACTACTCTGGGGTTTCTGGAAACCGGGTCTTACAAGAAGGGATGATGTTTTTATTTAAACAAAAAACATGTGCACACAATAAACCATCAGTCAAGTGATATTTGACTAAAACTTGGTCCTGACGAATGTGTTGGCATGATGGCCTGTCTCTGCACATGATCCATTTATCCTGGCACATAGCAGTGTGGGGAGAATACTGCAGGCAGGTGCAGTGCGTGATGGCTGGCTTCTGGGAAAGTTAATAAACAACATATTGTATTAAATCTTACCATTCATCCCTGATGTTATAACAGGCAGGTTATAACATTATTATTATTATTATATTATTCATTCTCTCTCCTTTTAGGTTTTGCCTTGACAAATGAGATGGCAGAGTTATCAAGTTTATACCTCCAGCAGCAATAATTAGAATTGTTTACAATTTACAAACTGGTATATTCCTAGCAGAGAACATGGCATTGTGCGATATCAAGAAGCAGAGGAGTGAGAGAAGGGTGGGAGGAGACAGAGAGATAGAGGAGAGAAGTATGTTTTCATTATTTCAATGGATCCTTCTCAACACGTCTCTACTGGGAACCTGTTAAAAGAAGTTCTCTTACGCTCTGTCTGGGAAGCTTGCTGTGTTGATTTCTGCCAACTCGTAAGAGTCTTCCAACTCCTCTCGTTCTTTCTTTTTGTGTATCTTTTTTTCTTCTCTCCAGCGCTTGTTTGTTATCCAGACTCATGCATAAAATATGGCAGTTTGAAGTACCTTGAGCTGCATGCATCAATGGGGAAAAACAGCATTCAAAATTCTTCCCCTTACCTTGTTTATTGTCTTTTGAGAGAGGGTTCGACATGTACATAATATATATATATATATATATAAGTTCTAGAATTTTAAAGTTAATCCTAACACTGTCCCCTTGTGTAAAGTAGGTGTCAATTTTAAACTGCAGATAGCGAAGAGAAGATGGAATAAAACTATCATGGCCACAAAAATTGTAAAAAAAAACCTCAATGACTGTTAAATGAGGTTACAGGAAACAAGTAAACTGTGTTCTCATCCTTCCAAGTTAAGTGCTAGCTTGCTGTGCATGTCTGTTTTCTGTCTGTCTCGCTTGGGCTGTCTGTGTGTTGCTCTCCAGTCACTTCCAGATGTGTCTTGATTTTCTGCCTTTCAAAAGTGAGAGTTAAATTCTATTTATCACATTGATATATATCATCGGGCAACAGTGTTTATTATGAGCAAGCCGAATTACCCCCAGCGGGACAATAAATTACTGAAATGGAGCTGCAGCTGCAGCTCAGAAAAGACTGCCACATCATGTGTGAACATACAACCATATGCACATGGTCGAAAGAAAAGTCTGTGATGACAAGTCCCGACAAATTTGGGTCTGATAACACTCGTCGTTGTATTTGGCATCTTTGTCAGTTGGGGATGTAAGCTCATTTAATAGAATTGTTTTATGTGCATTTAGCTTTTATGTGATCAACATCACCAGCATCATGAGGAATACCTAAACTGCCCTTTCACCGCTCTGCAACCTGATCAATGTACAGTAATCATAGACTATACATAAAAATGGACAACCTGTCTCCACTTGCTCGCCAGGTCCAGAGATAAAGCCATAATACCCCAGAAATCTGCCATCTTGCATATTTGCAGCCAGAAACTGAATTGACCATAGGGCAATGGAGCCGTGGTAGCATGTGTTGTGCAATAGTGCTTAAAAAGTGTTACCATAGAATGGTGTGCCTTTAGGCACTCAATACATTTGGTTATCAAAATAAAATATAAAACATTAATATTTAAAATATTAATATTAAATCATAACTTTAATTGTTTAAAGTTCTCGCGGGGGAACCACCCTTCATAGAAGGGAAATGATAGCCAATTTATTGATTAAGATCAGTCTCATTTAGATCTAGTTCAAGTAGAAATCTAAATATTTTACCATTAAAGATTATATAATGAACAGTGAAGGTTATGGAGTTCTAAACAATATAACGGTTGGCAAAGTTCACTTATGCAATATTAATGACAGAACATTTGTGAAACACAACATTTATTATGAGCATAATAAAGTATGAAAACACAAATTACTAAACAATCAAACTAACTAACAAGGAGGTGTGTGTGAGTGTGTGTGTGTGAATGTAAATTAGCATGCTTTCAAAATGGCCGCTGACCCCCTAAGATAAGAGCCCCCCCCTTCCTCTGAAGTGGGGGAAGGTTTAACTTGGTGGCGTGGTATGTGTGTCTGTGTGTATGTTAATCAGATAAGGAGAGTCATAGAGAAAGCCTGTGAAGGGCACATCTAACATTTAACTTTCAAATAACTTATAAACACAATATCAGAAACACATA
The DNA here is from genome assembly GCA_038501795.1 of Pseudopleuronectes americanus. NCBI lineage: Eukaryota > Metazoa > Chordata > Actinopteri > Pleuronectiformes > Pleuronectidae > Pseudopleuronectes > Pseudopleuronectes americanus. Next base: position 4,707,778 of record CM076723.1, read on the forward strand.
TCAACCTTATAAACACTCACAGAATCGAATAAACAGTCCTGCTTAGCGTAGTAAAATTATTAAGCCCAGATTATGTTACCAGTCCGAGGGAAAGAGGAAAAGATGGTGCTGTTCAGTTTGCAGTTCTGTGATGTCTCCTGGCTTTGTGGTCGTAGAGTTCTGCATTCACGATTCTGTCGAGCCGTGTGATCAGATGCTGGTCGAAGTTCTCCTGCAGGACATCGCGTCGCTGTGAGGATTTTTGTAGAGCTTGAAGGGCGAGGAGGTTTCCTTAGGAAGGTGAGCTGGGAGCTGCACCTCTGACCTCCGGTTGTTGGTTGGCGTTGCAGGACAAGCGGCTGGCCGCGTGCTGTCCTCGTTGGGTGGATTGGAGCAAAGACAGCTTGAGCAGCCTTCCGCCCTCGGAGGGATGGAAGAAGAGAGAGAGATTTTGGGCCAGAAGCCCCTTATATTGGCCCCGGTGAACTCACGGGTCTTGGACCAGAGTGACCAATAGGAGTTGACCCTGGTGGTTCTTGACACCTTTGTGTGACATTATCCAGGCTACAGGACATGCAGCATCCTGTTACCTCCTCTGGGAGACTGAGTTCCTTGACTGTCTTAGAACAATGCAATCTGTGGCATCTTGGGGGATTGAGTCCACTTCAGCACATGCGGCATGTTTGTTTCAAGTTTGACTAAAAGGAGGCCTGTGGTTTGCACAAAAACCATGTCCCAACACATGCTCAACACATGCTCAGCCAATGACAGTCAGTCTCAGCTGCCAATCATGACGTTTCCCTCTTCGACAAAATGTAATTGACTTAAACTATTTAACATGTGGTGATTGAGATGCTCTGGCTTCACTTTTGGGGAGCAGCAGTCATATTCTGCAGAAAGAACTTCTCTCCTGTCTGCAGCCTCTGTGTGTGTTTCTGTGGGTGTGTGTATCTGCTTTAATGAGTTTTTTAACGCTCCAGCGACGTTTATCCTGAGGATCTGGATGTCTGCCTCTCTTCTGGTCTCGTGTTGTGTGCAGGTTACCTGCGTGAGTGCAAAATATTGTACTTTTTTTCATTATGTTTATATATTCACCTCATAAACTCCAGAGTCAATCAAACAAACCACAGTAAATTCCATGTACTGTTAAGATCCAAATAACTTCTGATTAGTGTTTTTATAAAGTGAAGCAGCACTTGTACAGATTTTCTTTAAAGCTAGTAAAAATCAATCACTGCATTAACAAGTTCATTGAGTTCAGTCCTATGGTACTCATGTTCCCCAGGAGCAGTATTTAATGGAAGGCAATCAACATATCAACGTTTTGAGTCCCTGTAGCTTTTAAGTGCCTGCAGCAGTTTGTTTAATTGTTAAGGTATGTTGGTCCTATCCTTCAAAGAAGCTGAAGCACACGGTGGGGACAGGGTTTCAGGTTTAAATGAGGGTTCTCTCATGAGAGATACATTCGCTACAACTTCCAATGGTGAAAAATGATACAAAGCATTGATTATTTTTCTTATTTTCCTAGCCGTAGCAAATAACACCTTTGCATCAAATGCTAAAGAAAATTTATATTTTATCTTAATTTCGTAATGAACAGTTCTGAAATGACACTTAAGAAACAGCCTGAGCTGGTGAAAATGAGCAATTACATGCCTTGAAGCTGATGATTGGCAGTAGCAACTAATTGATTTGGACAAGAATAGACCATATGGGCATGAAAGTCCCAAAGCAAATTCCACTTGTCATAACAACAAAATTGTTCAACAATAAAGTCTCAGAATATGGCCCAGGATGGAGTAATACAACTGTGTTCATTTCAGTCCTGTGGAACAATACTGCCATTACTGCACCTCCAGTGGCCATAAATGTGGCATTTGAAAAAATATGAAGACAATTACTGAATGCAGAATCTTTGCACAGTTGCGTGTAGTAGAATACAGTGATTTCATGATGGGGAAATATTCACATCCTTTGTTACTTTGCATTGTGACGCAGTATTCACTTTCCATCCCACCTTGTTTAAATGGGAAATTCACTGTTGTCCGTTTGAGCACTCATGGATCTTAACCTGAGGTGTTATACCAGTGCTCTATTGAGGCAGTTGAAAGCTGGTCTTAAATCCTGTTTATTTGGAAAGCTTTAGTTTATCTTTAGTGCATATATGTGTTCATGACTCTCTACAAAAGAGGTGGTGAGGGCAAATTTCAAAGCATGACCTGTAGAGTCATGATGGCCACATTCATGGTAATTTGTGTGCCTTTAAATGTTACCTGAAGATGTCACATAAGGTGATGATGATGAACCTATGAGATAGGTGGATATTGTTTGTGATGTGATACTTTGGTAGGTGAAGTGAAACTAATCCAATGCCAGTGATCTGTGAAGTAAAGCTGCTGATGTGCTGTGATCTCAGCGGAGATGCTCAGTGTAGCAGAGAAAAAGTGGCTCTAGCAGTAGGTTTGGAGGCATCTTTTATCAGAAAATCACAAATCTTGGAAGAATGCTGTGAAATTCTGCCCCAATTGTTCATAAAGAGCAAAACAGAACTGAGAGAAGAAAGGAAATGTGCTGTGCTGCTCAGTGGTGTAGAAGCTGGCCTCTCTTGGACATGTTGTCCAGCTGGTGGAGGCACCAAATCAGAAAATCAGGGTTCATTTTGAGGAAATAATAATTAATAATAATAAACAAATTCTTGATGTAACAAATGAGAAATGAAAATTTATAAAATAGCTTTTCCTTTTCTTATCCTGCCTCTTTTTTTAAATCATTTATAGAATAAAATGTTTCATCGGTCCGACAGTAATCCTGAACACGTCCAGCAGTGATGTGACAGAGTTATACAACTGGACCTGATGCTCATTGATAACAGATGGGAGGTTGGAAATTAACTGCTGCACTGTAGGCCCTGATAAAGCAACCATACATGAATATGCATGTTTATGTGCAATATATGACAATTCAATACTCTGCAGATGCACATAACATATATAATGCATGGTGCCGGGTGGAGTTGTAATAACCTGATCAAGTCATGTGCTTTTGTCTATCATATGTGTGTGTTAGTGTGAGTGTGTGTGTCTGTTGCTTCAATTAGCTGAGGTAATGGTCTGAATAATGATGTTGCTTTTTCTTTTGCCATCTGGCCCCATGGATGTTCACTGTGCTCTGCTGTTTCTAAAATTCACAAGGGAGCACAGGGGTTATCTATCTGTGTGTGCGTGTGTGCGTGTGCTAGTGCGTGGTAGATTGATTCTCAGTTTTTTTTTCTATTTAAACAATCTAATGCATGCTGCATAAACTTGACTGACTCACTGGATCTCCTTTAAATCAATCTCTGTTGTTTTCTATAATCATTTCATTTATGAAAAGATTATTTTTTCAAACATTTTGATCCCCAGTGATCCACAAGGCTAACAAAGCCCCCCAAAACGTTTTCAGTTGTAATTCACTTCTCTCTCTCAATTTGCATTGCTTTTAGCAAACAGTGCAAGTTTTCATACTTTAATACAAAAGTAGCATCAAAATGAATTCCTTTTGTGGCTGGAAAACTTCAAACAGCATTGATATGATTATTTGTGTTTTTTCGTTTTCGCTAAAACTATTCTATGTTTACAATAGTAGCAATAGATAATTTAAATCTGTGATCGGAAATAAAATGATATCAACTTTTTTTTCTCTGAAACTTTGCTTTACATTTCTGCTAAATCTCTCAAGGTAAATGGTCTGGTTTGTTGATGAACGCTCAAAGTATTTTACAGTAGTTTTGCCATTCACCCACACATTCATTCAGGCCATGCATGTCAATCCATCAATCAAATTTGATTTGTTACTTTCTATGAGCATTTGAATAGATGGGGTTAAATATTTTTCTTAATGACACTTTGGCATCCAGATGGGGGAGATGGGGATCAACCCACTCTATCCTGAGCCACAGCTTTCGACCACTGGCATGAACATAATTGACCTTAATTTATGTACAAATAATAATAATTAGAGATAAGCCGGATACTCGGCTGAAACGAGTATCTGGTACGGATAAAGCACTTTTGCCGAGCACGAGTATAATCCGAGTAATAAGAGTCAATATCTGTGCTCGGACTGAATGAAAATCCTCACACAGCGTCACAGCGCTCCTCCCCTTCACACACCGCTCTGCTCACTCACTCACAGAACAGCTCTCTGTCTCTCAGTCACTCAGGTTCGCGGGTCTTTCCCGTTAACGTTTAGGGTTTATTCAGCTTGAAGTTTGTTTTTATTTCAGTTTGTACTTACTTATTAACCAGTAGAGTTAATAAGTAAGTACACTCCGACTGCCGCGGCTCCCGAAGGGGAGCTTCCGCGAGCAGCCCAGCCCGAGGCTGATATTGGCGGGGCTCCGCGAACAGAGCCTCTCGCTCCTCTGGATGAGACTGAGGTGGTACAGGTAGCCTCCGAAGCTCCGGAGAGTCCGCTCCCGGAGGTGGGAGTTCAGGGGGGGAGGCCCCCCTGTAAATAAACAGTACTTCACGCATTGAGTGTCTGACTACTCTCTAGCGTCTGGCTACTCTCTCGCTCTCTCTCTCTCTCTCCATCTCTCTGCCGGTCGTTGGAGTTAAACCGTCAGTTGGCTCTAACCAGTTTTATTTTACTTCACGCACTGAGTGTCTGACACTTTCTAGGTAGTAATGGTATAACAAATATTACAAATTAAGCTACACACACACACACACTCCCCCCCTCTCTCTCTCTCATGATCAGTGATACAGAATAATGAGTGATACAGAGAGTATTTCAGCTGACACTGAACCACCAGTCAGAGTTTGCTTAACCTTGCAGGACAGTGAGGGTGGCAGTAGCACCCACCTTTCCCCCACTGAGACCAATATTGCATCTGGTGATGAAGGTCCTCCTCCACCAAAGACCAAGAGGACTTCTGCAGTATGGGACTCTTTCACTGTGTCTGAAAATGATCCCTCCAAAGTTTCGTTTGCTATTGTGATCAAAATCATTGATACGAAAGGTCAATGCTGATGCTGTCCCTGTAATAGTTTTCTAATCAGCAATAAATATAACAATTTCTGATCAACCCATATCAATTGCATGCTTAAAATAACATACTGGGTAAAGCCCTGCCCGTTTCAAGACAACCCGGCCTACTTCCGGGTTAAATACAGCACACTTCCGGGTTAAACCACACCCACTTCCTGGTTAGGCCCCGCCCACTCCGAGTACGGATACGGATACAGATAATTCATATGGTTAACAGATACAGATACAGATACAGATAATGCTGTACTCGCTCATCCCTAATAATAATAATGTATTTACTAAGAACAGTGTTGATTTCTGTTATGCAAAATATTGAACAACTTAAAGTTGCATTAAAACAATGCATTTAAACTATATTGTGATAAACTGGAGTGGTAAAGTTGTTTAAGTTTGTTTTACATGTCAAGTACGTTAAACAAACCTAAGTGGTCATTTTTAATTCTGCTGTTGGCCACCTGATGAATGTCATGTATAATATTCTCTTTTCTATTACCTCTATTTTGGTCTCAACCAACTCTTGGGAGAAAAAGCAGAACAATGAGCTTTGGGCTGAAGAGGCAGGTCATAATTGTTACATTGGATCTTACCTGGAGCTCCATGCTCTGAAAACAGTGGAGATGGTTGTAGACTTTAGAAAGGAGCCCAGCCCCACCCACCCCATCACCCTGAGAGACTCCCAAGTCATCACTGAGGAGTCCTTCCGCTTTCTGGGCACCATCATCTCCCAGGACCTCAAGTGGGAGCTTAACATCAGCTCCCTCACCAAAAAAGATCAACAGAGGATGTACTTCCAGCGGCAGCTGAAGAAGTTTAACCTGCCAAAGACAATGATGGTGCATTTCTACACCTGCATCATCAAGTCGATCCTCACCTCCTCCATAACCATCTGGTTCGCTGCTGCCAGTGCCACTGCCAATGACAAAGGCACACTGCAGCGTATCATCTGTTTAGCTGAGAAGGTGATCGGCTGCAATCTACAGATGGTTTTTTTTCTTATATGTTGTATTTATTGTGTTGTTATGTTTTAATTAGGGCTGTGAAATGATTAAATGTTAATCAAATTAATTACAGGCCCCTATGGAAACAGGATAATCACATACCAATTTTCTCGGTATTTTTGTGAGAACAAAAAAGATTTATGACAACAGACGATATATACATTTAACATGTTTTCTTGTGAGCTTTGCTCCGGTGAAACAATAACGTCTTCCCGAAGAGTGTGAATATCACCTTGGTTTTATTGAATGTTCCATCTTAGTTTTTTTTGGAGCACGATCTCCCCATCCAGAAGGTGATGTGTGTTTGTTTGAATAGCAGCGGCCGTCTGACCTGCATTAGAGCGGTGACTATTGCAGAGTGGGCGGAAATGTGGGTAAATTGGAATATCCTTCTGCGCATGCGTTAAATACGTTAAAAAAATTAACGAATTAATCCTGTAATTTAATCATAACGCGTTAACGCGTTATTTTTCACAGCTCTAGTTTTAATGTTCATTGTATGCACCAACAACCAGAGAAAAGTCCATGTAGGTGTGAACCTGCAAGTAACATGAGATGGGGATGCTTGGATGAATTAAGACATTAAGTGCAGCTTTCATTGCAAACAGTCTTTCCATTAGGGACTCAACCACCTGGAGCAAACTACAGCAGTTAGCTGTAAGTGGCTGGGCCCGAGGTGCTGTTTAATGTCATGTCATATTAAAAGACGGAAAGAGAGGAAGTTCTGTCTATTTTGGTACTGGATAAACCCTGCTATAGCACACCGGGAACTAAAGCAGAGAGGAAAAACTGGAAACTGGAGATGTTATGGCCAACAACACAGGCACTATTAGTGAACGATGCAAATAATTTTAGCAAGATTCGATTTAAAGCTATTAACACACATTTTAAAGTTTACCCTCTCAAAAGCACCAGTATTCATTGATAAAACATAATTTTATTATGCTACTGACACTGATGCTACAACAGTAAATTCTGATCCTGGTAGATACCTCTGCCATGATCCAACAAAACACCATAGAAAATAATTACCCAATGTTTCCCGTTTGACTTTCAAGTCATGTGTCCTCTGACTGTACAGTTGCCAAGCTTTACACGAGGAATGTATCTGGTCATCTTGGTCTCCTCCAGCCTTTACTATACACAGGCAACAATGAGCCTAAAGGCACAATCATATCAAATTGACTTACCAGGATGGATGCATGGGGTGAGACACTTGCTTATGGTTGCAAATTGACCATCCTTTTGGACAGTGTTCAGTCTGATGTAACCTTGACCTCTGAACTCTCACTCAGTTATTGTAACCAATGCTATTTCCTCCCCAATCAGCTTTTGGCTGCACCGCCTCTGGAAACTGGAAGAGATTTAAATGTATGTTAGTGGCGGGATAACCAGACATAATTTTATTACTTTTATCCTCTTCTTAATGTAGTTTATACACAAAAATTGTATTAAAAAATGAACGCAGATAGAATTGTATAGACCCAAGCATATGTGTGGATTCGGATGTTGTCGGAGACGAGCTGCGCAACTCTACATCACAGAATTTTCATATAATCGTAATGGAGCCAATAAATCAGTCTTCTTGCACTGAACAAAAGGCCAATGCTGCTAAATTTAACACTTGGTCCCATTTTTATATGCATGTTTGTTTCTGCAGCAATGGAATTGTTTCCCCTTAAAAAAATAATCTGTCTTCAGTTTTAGTCACCATGCCTGAAAACCATGTCCATTAGTAGTGTCTTTATTTCACTTTTTATAAATTTTGTAGTCAGTCGATCACATTTGCATTTTCTGACCTCAGCCCTCGTAAATAAGATACCATCTCTTAACTAATTTCTTGAAATCTTTTGTATTTGTTCTTCTACCTATTTTACAAAAAACACAAATAAATACAAACAAACACACTTTTTTTTCTTACATCGTGAGACAAGAGTTCCCCTGATCTTTTTGGTACCACTTGCAGAGAGAGAATCATCGAGGAAGTCAGCATTGATAAAATCAGATATTTCAAATCAGGATAATAACCCACCCTGAGTAATTGGCCTTAGTTAAATCACACTAGTAAAGGGGGATAATCAAACTGGCTGTACGCGGAGGTTGTGCATCTTCTGTTTTTTGCTCTGTAATGTAAATTCTCCAATCTCTAGCTTTTCATCGAAAAAGGTATCTTTTGAAATCTTAAAAATAACATTCTATCAAAATCTTACCTCTTACTTCTGATTGCCTTTGTTGTTGAAATCACTTGACAGAGAAGTACATTATCTTCTCTCTTCCGGACCCACTGAACCTGCAATTGTTAATTCCCCAAACCTTTTGAGATTGATTTTCTCCCCTCTTCACTCTTCCTGGTTGCACCTTCTGGCCACTTGATGTCTTTGCTATGAAGTCACTTCTCAGTCTATTTATGGAGATGCTGAACAAAAGAGCTTCATCACGCAAGGAATTTGGCTTGATGTAAACATCATTACCCTCTGGTCACTTGAGTAAAGAAAGCTCTAATCAAAAAAATAAAAATAAAACTGATTTGTTCAGCCTTCTCCACGCTAATAGAGTTGAGAAAGAATTAAATGTGAGACCCAGACAGACGGAGTTGAAGATGTGACTGGTTATTTGGAAATTACAGTGAGACAGACATTAACCAGATGAAAAGGACTTTAAAAACCTGGCATTTACTGGACAGAATTCCAAGGTTGATTTTGGTTTGTCATTTTGGTGCCTGAGCTATATAGGGAAATAGTTGCCCTGCAACATAAACATCACCACACTTGCTTAGTTCACTTTACACTTAACCCCAGTGCAAAACACTCTCTACAGTAAATAACACGGGCAGCCCCTAACATTAGCTTACAGTTAAATAGTAGCTACCTGAAATTATAGTCGACACAGCAACAAAAAAAACTAAACAACAGGAGTTGAGAAAGAAGCCAGGGGTTTGAATTTGTCTGTTTTATCAGAATTTAAGTTCTTTAAGAAAACAGTAAAAAGTTTTCCCAGTTGTATACAGTGGGGCAAAAAAGTATTTAGTCAGCCACCAATTGTGCAAGTTCTCCCACTTAAAAAGATGAAAGAGGCCTATAATTCTCTCAACTATGAGAGACAAAAGGAGAAACTAAAAAAATCAAGAAAAATCACTGTCTGATTTTAAAATAATTTATTTGCAAATTATGGTCGAATTATAACCGTTGAGTACTATATAAAACAACTTACGTTCAGATTCAATTTAACAGCGGAGTTACGGAGCCCAGTCATTAATAGTTTTTTAATAATATCTTATAATACTGTGCGTGTCTCAATAATTCACTGCAGTGAACGTGACTGTGCCATCAGGCGCACAGAGTGCACAGAGTGACCCAGCGCACAAAGCGCACAGAGCACATAGTGCACAGGAGATCACTTATAAGAAATGAAGACATTTTCCAAATAATATCGCAGAGAGGAGGTGACGATCGACTGATGTGAGGGAATCGGTCTGATGCTCTAAATAAATAAATGCTGCCGTGACAGTGGTGCGGGGATCTAAGTTATGTGTGCATGCGAATGGAAGGACGAGGAGGAAGCGAGGGTTCAGCGATTTCTGATCTCACACATTGTGTTATCCACAGCAACAGCAGCGGGGTGTCAGTGTATTTTCTTTATTAGTGACATCACTGCTGTCCCATAAAGTCGCTCTTCACCTACTAACAGACTTCGATGTCAGTGTCGAAAATGTCACTTCCTCTTCAAATCGCTTGGTGCCGTGACTCCTTCAGGACTCACGGTGGAAACCCATTGGTCAGGAGCATAATTTAATTGCGTTCAGGTGTGGGTACGCAAGGTTTTATAAATCGGAAATAGCTTTGGCGTATGCCATTTCTGATTTTTGTGCGTACGCACACTTTTAGTAAGAATCCTACTCACTCCTTTATAAATCCGACCCCTGGAGACTGGGTAGGCCACTCCAGGACCTTGAAATTCTTCTAATATAGCCACTCCTTCGTTACCAAAAAGTTATATTTTGGTTTCTTCTGACCATATGACATTCTCCCAATCCTCTTCTGGATCATCCAAATGCTCTCTAGCAAACTCCAGACGGGGCATGGACATGTACTGGCTTAAGCAGGGGGACACCTCTGGCACTGCAGGATTTGAGTCCCTGGCAGCGTAGTGTGTTACTGATGGTAGCCTTTGTTACTTTGGTCCCAGCTCTCTGTAGGTCATTCACTAGGTCCTCAGTGTGGTTCTGGGATTTTTGTTCACCGTTCTTGTGATCATTTTGACCCCTGGGGGTGAGATCTTGCGTGGAGCCTCAGATCGAGGGAGATTATCAGCGGTCTTGTATGTCTTCCATTTTCTAATAATTGCTCCCACAGTAAATTTCTTCACACCAAGCTGCTTACCTATTGCAAATTCAGTCTTCCCAGCCTGGTGCAGGTCTACAATTTTGTTTCTGGTGTCCTTTGGCCATAGTGGAGTTTGGAGTGTGACTGTTCGAGGTTGTGGTGACATTAACAGGTGCCATTAATACAGGTAACGAGTGGAGGACAGAGGAGCCTCTTAAAGAAGGAGTTACAGGGCTGTGAGAACCAGAAATCTTGCTTGTTTGTAGGTGACCAAATACTTATTTTACCAAGGAATTTACCAATTAATTAATTAAAAATCCTACAATGTGAATTACTGGATTCTTTCCCCCCATTCATAGTTGAAGTGTACCTATGATGAAAATTACAGGCATCTCTCATCTTTTTAAGTGGGAGAACTTGCACAATTGGTGGCTGACTAAATACTTTTTTGCCCCACTGTATATTAACAAGATAGCAGTGGTGGGATTTGAACCCACATCTTCAGAGAGACAGGAGATTAAATACAGTGCCAGCTCTATGGGTCCAGCATGTCGATCCATGGTGGCCTGGATTAAACACTTTATACTGGTAATTCATTTAATTGACCATTAATCTTGAATATTATTAGAACTATTTGGAATGGCCACTTCCTGGTTTTTTTATTTTAAGGTTTTTTTGGAGGGGAGAGGGGCCTGCATTGACATACATTGTTTATAAATAATTGTAAACAGACATGATATAACATGTTTTTAGGCGTCTGTCTTTGACAAAGGATTCAGATTCAGCCACCAACAATTGGAAACATAGTAAATAGATTTTTCTCACATTTCCCTCCTAAAAAATACATTTCATTGAGAAAGAAAGAGAGAGATTTTTTAATTGATTTTTGAAAACAATTTTATTAGGTACTATTTGTTGACACTACACATGGAAACACCTAATATGTTATTTTAAAATACACATTTAGCCATAAATAAAAAAAATAATAGAATCACACAAGATAATCGGCAAAAACAAGTTCTCGATTTGTCACAGAAAATAAAACATCTTGAAAACACCACAGATCATTAAAAGAGTCCAGGTCACCTGCTGCTTTATAAAAAAATTAAATCAACCAATATTCTGGATATAATCATGTTGACACAGACAGGGACCGACTCAATGTGGACGTCCTGCTCTACCTTCCTCTCCCTGGTTATTTACACGGCCATTTTAGCCTGCCCTAAAACAAAGTTTGAAAGCTGGCTTTTGTGTTTGTGTTGGTGAATGTATTTAAAAACATAAATAAAACCCTGAGTGTTGAAAACCTCTTTAAAACAGGTAAAAACAACTTGTAAAAACAGAAACAAATCAGAAAGACGGTGACACTTATAAAAACAGTGAAAGAGACTTTCCTTTACATTACAAAATGGGCATTTGTCTTCCACTGTGTTCTTGATTATTGATAAAAAAGCGTTCACCGCTATGATGCCGTGGAGCAACCTCCACTGGAGGTCTCCGTGTCTCTTACTCAGTGGAAGTTTGTACAGCGACCTCCACTGAGGTCCGGTTTCTTGGGCTCCGGCTAAATAGCTCCTCCAAGGAGTGTCTTTCCGTCGATTCAGTTTTTTTATGTTTAGTGTTTTTACCATTAGTTGGTATAGAGTCTTCCCGGCAACTCCCTCCAGGGAGACCGGGCGAGCAGGCTCTACCAGAGGTCCAGAACAGTCCTTAAAATCCAGTGCCAGGAAAGTGGCGGGGAAAGGGTCCTTAGTATTGGGGGAAATGGACCCATCTTTAAAAGAGATTAAAAGCAAGATGTCCTGATCTGTGAGTCTTGTCCTCCAGTGGCCAAGCACCCTCTCCATTGTCTGTTGTGACCTGATGCCAAGTTTGTTGGCCAGCCCTGTGGGGTCTTCTAGTTCAGCACCGGCTAGCTCCACCACCTGACCCAGCGTAGAGACCCCGGCAGCCTGCAGCAGTCTGGAGAGGGTGCCTTGTGCCCAGCGGGGGAGATCTAGAATGGTCCCGTACAGGACAGGCTCCTGCAGCAGCCAGTGCAGGGAGTCCCCATGTAGCCTTCGCTCTTTTTTTAAAAGGTTCCACACTTTAAAAACACTCTTATAAAAACCAGGAAGAGATGATGAGACTATTTTGTTATCGATCCTTAAAAACAGGCTAAAATCCAGACCCAGGCTGTTTAAATGTTGCAGGATGCACCGGGATAGAGGTCTCCACAGAGCGTCCCTTGGCCCGGTCAGCAATCTCTGTAAAAACTGAAGGCGGAAGGCAGCGCCCCTGCTGGCCAGATGGACCAGGCCCTGCCCCCCCTCCTCCGTAGGAAGGAAAAGGACACTCGGTGGGATCCAGTGCATCCTGCCCCAAAAGAAATCTATTAAAACCCGTTGTACCTCTGCCAGGAGAGAAGGTGGAGGATAAACACAGGCCAGCCGGTGCCACAGGGTAGATGAGACCAGATTGTTTATTATTAATGTCCGGCCTCTGTACGACATTTTGGGCAACAGCCACTTCCATTTTCTTAGTCTACCTATGACCTTTTGTAGGACATTGTCCCAATTTTTCTTGATGTGGGTCTCATCTCCCAGGAAAACTCCGAGGTATTAGAGTCCTCCTTTCTTCCAGGCCAGACCTCCAGGCAGCCTGAGCTGATCCCCCAGCTTCTCTCCAACCATCAGAGCCTCGCTCTTCCCCCAGTTCACCTTTGCAGAAGAGATAAAACCAAAGTCATATACAGTGTCAGATAAAATATCAATGTCTTTTTGTGTGTTCACAAGTATAATAAGATCATCTGCATATACAGATAATTTAAAAGATACACTGCACTGGGGGAAAAACACACCTTTAAAAACCTTCCTTAGCTTATGGAGCAGAGGCTCGATGACCAGAGAGTACAACATCCCAGAGAGAGAGCAGCCCTGCCTCACCCCTCTCTTAATGTTAAAAGGATCACTCAGCCCACCATTTATTTTAAGAACACTCGCAATGTCTGTATAGAAAACCCGGATCATGGCTATAAAGCCTGGGTTGAACCCAAAAGCAGCCAGAGTCTGCCATAAGTACTGGTGTTCAACCCGGTCGAAAGCCTTTTCCTGGTCTATGGAAATAAGACCAGTCTCTATTGCCAATGAACTGGAGAGGTCCAAAACATCTCGAATCAAAGTGACATTGTCACTTATGAGCCTGCCGGGTACACAGTAAGTCTGGTCATGGTGGATGACGGACGCCATCACCTCCCTTAGTCTGAGGGCCAGAGCTTTGGACAAGATTTTGTAATCCGTGCACAACAGAGAGACCGGCTCCAGTTCTTCAACTCTTGAAGGTCTCCCCTCTTCGGCAGCAAGGGTGATGACGGCCCTCCTGCAGCTCAGAGGTAGCCTTCCATTCTGAAAACTGTCGTTGACTACCTCGAGCAAATCCTGTCCTAAGATGTCCCAGAAGGACTTAAAGAAATCAGCAGGAAGGCCGTCTATCCCTGGAGCTTTGCCGCTCTGCAGGCTCATGGTGGCTCTGTGCAGCTCTTCTTTAGTAATGTTAAATCTCTGCTGACATTGCGAGTGAACTGCTGGCAAAGTTGTTTTACTTGTATTTTACCAATGTCCCACCACTGCTGAATGCTACTGAGGGAAAACTAAAACAACTTAAAAGCATTTCTAAAAGCCAGGTCGTTTAAAAGAGCTGTGTTAAAATGCAAATAGGCGCTCTTTAAACAAATATTTCTAATAAAAACAGAGCAAGAGACTAAACAATGATCAGTAAAACCCACCGGCTGGATAAAACACCTTTTAAAAATATTGAAATGGTGTTTAAAACAATATAGTCGATCCAGTCTAGCCAGGGATAAAATATTGTCTCTGGTATGGCTCCAGGTGTACTGTCTGTGATTACTGTTAAAAACCCTCCACACATCAGACACTATGTGCCTCGGTCAGTTGGTTTAGCCTGAGGCCTGATGCGGGATGTGGCTCTAAGTGATTTCTGTCTAAAGTGGGATTTTCTGTGCAGTTAAAATCACCTCCTAAAAACATAAAAATCACCACTAAAGGTTTCAACAGTATCATCTAAAATGTTTAAAAGTGCCATCCTGTCCACCCTATTCGTGGGCACATAGATATTTAAAAACACCAGCTTGACATTCTCATATTCAGCTTTCACCTTTATCAATACACCTGGAAAAATCTCTTCTACATAAAAGAAAGTGGTAAAGAACTCCTTGCAAAAAGAATCCCCACCCCCCACTGCAGCTGGACTTGTGACTTAAAATCACTTCCCCATTAAAAGCCCTCTTCCAGTCGCTCACATTGTCTTCTGTGCTGTGGGTTTCCTGTAAAAACATAATATCTATTCTGTTTAAATCCATGAGTTTAAAAACAGCTGCTCTTTTAAAATCAGCTCTGGCTCCGTTCACATTTAAAGTGCTGATTTTAAAATCACACATGGATAAAAGAAAATGAAAAGTAGTCAGAAAACAGGTCAGTAAAAGAGAAGAGTAAAAATACTTTTTAAAACTCATCATCATCGGGGATCATTTGGCCTTTTACTCTCAACACGAGTTTCCGGAGTCTATGAATTTGTTGGTCTGTTAAAAACTCATCGCTGCCTGTTTCTGGTGAGCGGTTTGGAGGACAGTTTGAGGACAGGGAAGTGATCCTCAACCGAGGGCAGCCTCTGGCCTTTAGTTGTTTCCAGGAAGGTTCTGATGTCAGAGGGGGGGGTAGTGGACGTCCGCGTCCTCCTGAGAGGAGGGAGCGCTCCCCTGGCTGGACCTCACCCCACGGCTTGCCTTGCAGGCTTTGGCATTGCTGTGTCCACAGCCCGAACTCTTCCTCTTTTGAGTCATTTTAAAGATGTCATCATCACTCATTCCTTCCTCCATCTCAGTTTCGTTATTGCTTGCCTGCTCAGAGACACTGTTTACTGGGGGGGCTCCCCCCTTGACTCCCACCTCCGTACCGGGCTCTCCGGAGCCTCCCTGAGTCTCCGGAGCCCCCTCCTCCACCAGAGGAACGGGAGGCTCTGCAGGCGGGGCCCCGCCTAAAGCAGCCTCGGGCTGGGCTGCTCGTGGAAGCTCCGCGCCAGTGGCAGCGGGGGCCGCGGCAGCCGCCGCAGCCGCTGCCACAGCCTGAGCAGGAGCCGGAGCTGCGGCTGCCGGAGCTGCCGCTGCCGGAGCTGCCACTGCCGCAGCCTGAGCAGGAGCCAGAGCTGCCGCTGCCTGAGCTGCCGCTGCCGCAGCCGGCCACTGCGCTCCACCCTTCCCCGGGCAGGAGCGGGCCAGGTGCCCCTCCTCCCCGCACTCAAAACACTTCATCGCATCGGATGAGACAAAAACCGCATAATTAAAACCCTCAAGTTTGAATGAGAAGGACATGTTCAGGTCCTTGGTGTTATCTCTGAGTACCATAAAAACTTGCCTCGTGACTGACACGTGCCGAGTGGGGGATGCTCCCAAGCACCATTTTAATTTGTGACACAATCTGCCCGTACCGGGACAGTTCCTTGGCCAGAGTGTCGTTTTTAATAAAAGGTGGGGCATAAGATATTATAACCCTCGTGGCTGGGTTGACGAGTGGGAGTACAGGGTTAAAAGTGTCGTTAATCACCACTCCTTTCTCCACCACCTCGCTCACCTTCGCTGTGCTATTTAAAAACATAACGATAGCTCCGTTCATCCTGGAGGCCGACTTGACCGAGCGCAGCCTCTGCCACACTGCATGCCACTGCGGGGATCAGCTTAATGGCATGCCGGAGAGTCAGACTCTCAAAGTCTGCTGCCGCTGCCGCTGCCACTGCCACAGGCATGCTGCCTGTTAGCACACACACTCACACTCACTCACAAACTCACTCAGCAAACTAGTCCAAACAAAAAAACAACAACTATACACCTAAAGACGAACAAATAAACATACACCTAAATGATAGAGCTCAGCAAAGTAAGTCTTAAACCCACTATACCTTTCACCCTCACACTCTCAGCCCCACGCATGACACAGGGAGAGAGAGAGAGATCATTATTTCACTGCTGTTGTTTCCCAGTAGAATCATGAGAGGGTTAATTCTCGCATTTATTACCTTTTTTCCTCTTGTTTAATCCATGCATGTACAAAATACAATTTGCCAAAGGTTTCATAACTTGCGTATCGACAATAATATAGAATACAGTAAATGCAAATTCAATTGACTGCTTTGAATGGTTTTGTTATGAATGGCTGCAGAATGATTGGCGTGTCTGGGCCTTTTAATATCCATAAATAGTCAAATATGAACAGTGGTTTCTATGTTTTCTTCACACACTGACAAATTCAACCATTGCGCCAGTGTATAAAAAATTATTTTACCATCAGTGTGCTGTGATTTAGTGGCTCACCGATATATTCCATTTATCTGAGATCACACTCCTGCACCTTATCCAGGATCCTGAAGAGATGGATCATACTCTTCCTTCACCTATCTTTTCCTTGTTTGTGTGTGTGTGTGCGTGCATGCGTGTGTGGGTGTGCAGTTTTAAGATAGAGAGGGTCTCGACACCCAAGACAAATTGGATGGTTAGTCCCGCAGAACTAAAGGTTGGAGGTCTCACACAAGCACATACACACTCACACAGCGAATATCAGTCATTAAATATACCTCAAGTCACATTAAGGCTTTATTACTCTTTTACATTCACACTTCTTTGATTCATACATACATATTCCGTACCTAAAAAGTACCAATCTAATAAGTGCATTGCAAATCAGAAAAACAATTGCCATTTGGTCCTGACTCTGTGTGAGGACTGTGTGGGGCTGTTAGTGTTTTTTGTGGTTCCTCTTCTTTCCCTTCTGTGCAGGTGGAGTGTGGCAGGGGGCGTGGCTGGCTCCGGTTGCTACGGACGAGACACACCTGCACTCAATCTCAACTCATCATCCGCTCCATAAAGGCCTGGTCGTTCCACCACTTCAGTGCCGGATTATTACGTCTCCGATGGTAGCAAGTGTGCAGCAGAAGCTCTCAACCTTAAACTGCTTTTTGAAACCCTCTAACTTGGGTATTTCCTTCTATGCAGAATCTCTGTGTGAACCTACGCTCTGTGCCTCATCTTGGTCTCGTCCAGGATCTACCCAGCCAGCCAGCACCCGGCCGCTTCAGCCTACACCAACCCCTCCGGCAATAAAACTCTGTTCATTCTTCTACAATCTTGCCGTCTGTGTCTGCTTCGGGGTCCGAACCTGACTCACACCTTAATACATTGCAAACTAAAAAAGACTCCCGGCTTTGCTGAAAAGTAAAATGTCCTTATTTCTATGTTATTTCATACACCAACATTTTAACATTTGACCATGTGCACATCCACCAGACGTCAGTAGAGATGCCTGGGAACAGGAGAAACACTGAGTTCCCATCTCTCTTATGGTAGTGATATTTTAACCAAAAGGTCTTGGTGTTGTCCCCTTGAGGAAAAAACTTTATTACAAGCATTGTTTGCATGTATATTTCTTAGGTTTTATGCTATTTTATTGATCAAATAAAATATAGATTTTATTTAAATGGATATTTATTATGTTATTTTATTATTAATGTAATGGAAATAATTGTTGCTGTTGCAGGTCTAGTAAAATGCTCACAGTATAGAAATGTGAACTTTTGTGAACTTACTACCTCCTACATAAAAAGGTAATATAGTGATGGATGTTTAAAAAAAAGAAGTCAGTGTGGATTCAATGATATGTCCCAGGGAGGAAAGGAAATAAGTCGACATTGAGCATTCTGTCAATTTGCAGATATCTTCCTTAAACAGTAAATTCCTCATCAATATGCTGCCATTGCCCCATTAATTTAGTTAAGAATACAACTTGATGCATTTGAACATCAAGTAAATGAAACATTAGAAAGCTCAAAGATAATGTAGCTTAATTTCTACTTTTAAACTGTAACCGTGTGTATAAGCCATGTTTTCCCTTGACAGCAATGATTGAGAACATAGTTTAACAAAATGGATGGCTCACAAGCCTTAAGCACATTGCTACATAAGGATGAAGAGTTTTTTTATAAGACTTCCACTAACCCAATCTCCTCATTTTCAGGCTGATTTACTGGGCCTGCCAGTGCATCACAAAATAGGACACTGACAGAGATGGGAAAATAGCCAGAAAAAGGAAATTAAGACATTAAATAAACAAACTAGTTGTAAGAGGGATGTCTTCATTTTGAGCTGAGGGATTTGTGGTTTTTATTTTGACATTAACGGTTACAGTAAAATGTATGGTGTGGGATATTTTTCTACTCAAAGGTTATCTTTGAGATTACAAAGAATTCCTGGATTGCTAACATTAAACTAGTGTAAGGACCAGGTTTTCAACCTCTTTGTGTGCTCTGTGTTTTCCCTTCCTGCACTGTTTCTCCATTCCTGTGTGGCTCTACCTGGAGCTGGGCGGTGCCTTCTGTTGAATACCCACAGCTGAGCTACATCTCCTCATCAACTCCAGCTCTCAGTCTACAAAACCTCAGCTCATCTCCCCTGTCGTCGCAGGATCTGTTCACCACTGTAGTAACATATCTCGGCTTTGGGATTTCACCTCTCTTGCTTTTTGCTGCTTATTTACCCCGTGCTCCCTTTTTCCCACAGAACCAGCTGCGCCCAATTCATTTGTTCACCTAAATCTGCTCCGGCCTCACCCTGCCGGGGCCTTTGGATCCCCGCTGCCTGCCACCACCACCCCAGCTCCAGCTTTGAACAACAACCCTTTTTATTACTACCATCTTTCTGCTGTGTTTGTGTCTGCACTTTGGGTCAGCAAGAAACAGATCATAACAACTGGGTATGGTGAATTTGTGCCACAGCATCTAAATAATATGGACAATCACTGCTATATTTTGATGAAGGTTAATATATATACAGACTACTTCTAGAAAGTTTTGAAAGTTTTTCACTTAATATTTATACACACTAATTGCGACTAACGTACCAACTGACAGAACAAACCATTGCTTTGCATCTATATGACCTGTTCGGTTCAAATGGAATGTAGAATTTAGTGGCCTCTAGAAGCATAAATTGCTTATTGCATGTAGGAGCACCTACAGGAGGATTCAGGTCATGTAAACACATGAGTTTGATTTGTCTTTTTCTGCTAATGTACAAACATGGCTGTGCAACATGGTGCAATCATGGCACACCCTAGGGCAAAACTATTTGAGCCATAGACACTTGTGTGACAAAAACATCTCACATTTACCCATTAAATGTTAAAAAAAAAGACACCCAATGCTCTGCATGGAATTCACTGTAACTTTTTGTATCACCAACAACATTGTGGTGGAACATATAAAATGGCACTGATGTACAAAACATCCCTGGAAAATGGTTGAATTATGTTGAGACACATAATTATAAAAGAGGATGTTGAATCCACATCTTCAAGTGCTGACAGTCAGATTAAATATACAACTCAAAGACAGGACTGTTTGCCTGTGTCAATGCATGTGCGAAATAAAAGTTTAATAAAATGTCCCAATTATAATGTTTGAACACAGTGTTAAAGCTTCAGTCAACATATTCTCAACTAGTCTTTGCAGCTTCCACTTTCTCTTTGGTTTCTTTGAAAAAAAGGTCTAAAAAAGTATCAGCCTTTTAGAAAAGCTGCAGTGAATACAGGCATTTTGAAAATCTGAAAAAAATCTGAAAAATCCTTGAGAGGCTGAGTATACTGTACAATCTACCATCTAACCTTACTCTGCTGAGTTGAAAGGCAAGAACTGAATCAAGCCGGAACTGCACCAAAGGCCTTTTAAAAGTCTACAAAACACTGAACTCTGTGGTTTATGATAAAGAATTATGATCAATGGGCCAAGACATCACGTTCTGTGTCTGATTCTAGGATCACCCTTTCCCTTTCTCTTAATACATTCTCCTATCTACCTCAACCCTCTCTGTTCATCCTGACCAACATCCCTTTATCTTTCTTCCCTAACATCATCCTCTCTTTTACCCTTCCGGCATCCCTATTTTCATCCCTTCATCCTCCTTCCCTCATCCCTCCCACATACTTGCATCCTCCTCCCTCATCCCTACTCTCCTTTTCATCCTCTCTTCATCCCTTCCTTCATCATCCTTCCCTCATCCCATCATCTTCTTTCCTTATCCCTTCCCTCATCCAGACATCCTTCTTTCCTCAACCCTTCCCATATCCATTCATCCTCCTCCAAATCTATTTATTCTCCTTCCTTCATCTCTACCCACATCCATTAATCCTCCTTTCATTCCCTCCCTCATCCATTCTCATTTAGTTTTGGTTCATACCTCTTGCAGGGCTACGCTTGGATAGGATTATACCTGGGACAGAACCTCCAGACCAAGTCTCCCTCTGCCCATTCACCAGTGTGTCCTCCCAGATCCCTTCATGTCCATTCATTGTTCCTCAAAATCCAATACATACATTTTCATTCAAACTTTTAAGTCACATATTGTATAGACGTGGTCGTTGCTTGTGAAGTTAGTTAATGATGTGGTGGCTATGGTTCAAGTATATGTTGACTTGTAGAAGCTAAAACAATAGGAATGATTTTAGACTGAAAAGTTGAGCATAGACTAAGATAAGAGAGATACTATGAGGGGCCTCGTAAAGTCGGGGGGCCAACTAATTATTTCATTCTCACATACAACCCAAACCTGAAAGCAGCTTTAAATATTAAGAGCTATCTCAAATGACAAACAGAAATATAAAAGATGGGTAGACATAACAGGAATAGGGTTTGGTCTATGTCACCTCATTGATTACACAATGTTTGCTATAACTTAGCTGCAGATTTTTAGGTGCTCTTTAGTCATGCAGAGCAGGAGGCCGCAGCACAACACACACATACAGCAGGAATGAACCGCACATTTTCATGTATAATCAAAGGCGTGTTCACACTGACACATACATTTTACATGATGTGCTTCTCAGCATGTGGTTTTGCAAGTAGACAACAAAGAAGATCAGGCGTGGGTGTGTGTGTGTGTGTGTGTCAGAAGGCAGAGGGGCTTGAGAGGCTTATCCTTTCCGCTTGGCTGCTTCAGTGATAGAAACTGTGCAACACGAGGTTGGCACCCAAACGGTAAAAATCTGTTAGAGAAAGACACATTGTACCACGATACTGTACTCTCCATTACCACAGTGAAGGAAGTGAAAGAGCAGCTTAAGAAATGAAAGACCCCAATCATGTGAACGTAATCATATGAGCAATAAAATGCTGATATCATAAATAGCCCACTCATTAGTGTTGTCTGTACACTCAGCAAGATGTGCTCCTGAAGCAGAACCCTGAAGCTGCTGTCAGTACCGCTGGAGAATCCGTTGTCATTGCTGATGTCATTAACGTGCTATTGTCATGTCGTGGTTACATTAAGGAGTCTTAGCACTGTTCTGCTGTTTATATGAAATGCATGAATATTGCGGTCAAGTATTGTCAAAATTGCACCAAACTAAACCCTGCACTTCTTTGGGACCCCCAGTAACACCAGCATAGTTTAAAGTAGATGGAATGAGGATTCTCAGGATAAGCAAATAACAAACATGTTCATACAGACAGAAGGGTCCTTCACTGCTTCCTTTCTTAAAGAACAGTAGATGATGACCTCCTACAGTTCCTTGCAGAATCAGCATTTCATGATGCACCACTTCACCTCAGTAGAACTGTAGCTCTAGATACAACAGAGCAACTACTGTTTCTGACACAATTCAAATATCTGCTCCAACTGTAGTAGGACACAGTAGAAAAATGATTTTCAGTTCTTGACAAAGATGTCAAGAGTAACTTCTTGCATAATATCCCTTCAATGCCTTTGTTTTATTATTTTTGTAGAAAGCATGTATGTTGTTGTTACTGCACATGAGTAAATTATGGTTGTGTGCCTGTCGTTTTTGTGCATGTTCAAGGACTCAGAGTCGATCGTGAAGGCTTTTTCTCTGGGTCAACTTCCTGCACCAGAATTCATGGTTGGATCAACAGCCAGCTACTGAAGCACTGCAGCAGCTGTATCGTTCTAAGTGAATTAGCTCTTTGATTGTTTTGGCTGTTCTACAAAGCTTCAAGTGACACAGTCAGACGATCGGCCCACATGTAAGTCCAAAACCTAATTGAAAGGCTTTGGTTTGAAATCTAAAGTTCCACACTTAAACAAGGTGGAATTGAATCTGTATTCTTAGCTTTCCAGAATTATTTCTCGTTTCTCTGCTCTGCCTGATTCCTGTTCTAACCTGCCTTCTTGGATCCTGGATTCCCTTTTTGCCTGCTCCATGTTGGATTTGTTTGCCGTCGTTGACTGTCTGCCTGGTTTTGACCCCTGCTCGTTCATTAAACCTAAACTCTTGCTACATCTAAACTGCTTGAGTGTTATTGGGTTCTCATCTGCCATTTTGCGCACCCTGACACGTATTTTTGCATTATTTCATGTTGCAACCACCCCTCTTTGAAGACACATAATGTACTTGATTGAACCTGCGTATAGCAGCGTGATACTGATCTTAATTGCTCCACTAATAACAAAGAGTCCTGGCAGGGTTGCATACAGACCACTGCTATCAGCCTGAAGCTGTGTGATTTTGATTCATACAGGAACAATGCAGAGCATGTTTTTCAATTTCAAATGTCTTCGATTCACCTGCATCAGCATAGATGTTATAATTATATTAAAGTTTTGTCACTTTAGCAACTGCAAACAATATCATTGCTTTATTTAGGATCTCAACAATATTATTACAATGACATCCCCGGCAAAACTTTTTGTCTCGTCTGTTTACATCGACTAATAGTGATGATGCAACGGCTTTTTGAAGGTTGGTCCCAATTCGTATGGGAAGATTTCAACCAATACTCTTTGTGACTCCGTTTCAAGGGGCAAGGATAACCCTTGAAAACTAGGCGTAGGGCCAATGGATGGAATGGGGTTGGGCCTTGGCCCTAGATGGAGGAGAAACACAAAGGAGGATGATAAAGATGGAAAAAAAGAGAAACTGTCTGTCCAAGCATCTTTGTGATTCAATGTGACAGTGAGCTGAAACAGTGCGAATATCTTTAAAGAAAGTAAAACAAATGAGACTAATGTATCGTTCTTAGCTTAGTCATGACTAAAATGCACAAAATGAATCTTTGTGCCACAGGGATTAACAGTGTGTCACTGCACCAGATGCTTCCATGATTACATGTTGTGTTCTGTTTCCTTATCATATGTAAAACAGAGGATTAACCTTGCTGTAATGAAAAAGTTTGGTGCGCTTCTCCTGCCTGACAACAGAGGAGAGGAGAATGAGAACAAGGAGATAGAAGTTGAGGGGGTTCACATTAGTTTTGATTGCATGCCTTTGTTGTGCATGCCAGAGTGAAAATCTGTGCAACAGGAGGCACCTCACGACAAAGAGTCAAGGACAAGATTCTGAGTAATGACAGAATATGTGATTACATTTGATAAATAAATAGATCATTGTGGGGAAATTGGGTTTCTTCAGTGGCAAATGGAGTATTATACTATATTTTTCAGTGAATGGAATAGAAATAGGAGACGAGCAAATGAAAGTTATGGATTTTTTCTCAACTAATAATTCAAAATGTTATATTTGTTTTTGAAAGGGTCCCTCCCAAATGTGCAGAATTCTACTAAGAAATTGTTTTTGCATACATTTTGTTGATATTGTCTTAGTTATTTTTATTTTAGTGAAGGTATTGAGTTGTTCAATTTTGCTCAAAATATTTTCTTATGTTCATGGTTTTCAATTACATAATTGAACTGGATGAAGGATTCTAGTCAATCGATGTTTAAATCCTAAGTTAAAAGAGGAACAAACTGAGCAAAAGTCTGCTGCTGCTCAACTCACGGCTCCTCTCTGATTTTTGTGCCCATCACAGAGTGTTAATATTAAACTACTTAATTCAGCGTTAAAGGATAAGGGTGTAATCACCTGGATTGGTTTAGAGGTAGGAGCCCTGTCTATAATTTGGCTCTCAGTAAAGAATCTCCTTTTAATATAATCACAGATGGAATCTAAACCGGGAGAAGGTACATGCAATGATGACAACAACTCCCTTGATGACGTCACTAAACTCCATCCTGTTACTGTGTTTATTTAGAGACCCCTATCTGATCCCTGTACTTCAGGCCAGGGCTTGAATTGTGGGCTGAACTGCTGAGAAAACCAAGGAAGCTTATTGCAGGGCAGGCTAGTGGCATTCTCTATGTCGTCACCCAGGAACAATGATAATCAATAAAGAAGAGCTGCAGGTTTCAAGTGTTGTATGATAAATGACTTATACAATACTATGGAAATGATGGGAAACTGCGAGGGATTGTGTGTTTAGGATTTTCATACTTAAATACAATACAGTGCAGTTCATGAAATCTCTTTCGGGACTAATTTGTTTTAGACACTGAAGATTATTTTTGACAAATAATTTCTTTGTCCAAAAAGATCTGTTTGATGTCAATCTCACCTGTTAGTTTTTTCACAGCTGTTATCCTCATCCTTGTCATCATCTACATCTGTCCCTTCTTTCTCCTTACCCTCTCTCGCTACTTCAGCTACCACAGCAGAACTGGTTGAAGCCTGACAACATTTAACACCAAGTAATTGGCTAGCTAATTGCACTGACTGGACTGTCTGGACAGCTTTCTCATTTGTGATGTAGGTACTCTAATTTGCTAATACTGGTATAGACTGCTTGCACTTCAGGATGAGCCTGTTTGAGTCTTCAAGTTATTTCAATGCTCATGAGGCTTGAGGGAGAATCAGAGTTTAAGAATTACCATTAACGTTATCCACATGAGCAGTCAATACTGACTAAGCAGCTATGCTAATTGACTTCTCTGTGGAGAAAAGTTAATACATCTCTTTACTCCTGCACATGATCATGTTTTAATTGACAGAGAGCTTTTCACAGACACATTTTGTTTGTGTTTGTGTTTGTGAAAAAAAGAGAGCAACATCTCATGAGTGAGGGAAGGATGGAGCAGAAGAAGTGTGATGAGTCTAATTTTGTGAGTGTTTGTTGGTCTGCCTGTTTACATGTGTCGGAGAGTATGTCAGTAATGGTATGAGGCAGCATACCTTTAATGGGGATGAGTCAGATTCCCATTGACACCTACAAACAATTCCCAGAGAGAGGGAGATTTTGATTTTTGACAAACACTTTATTTACATATTCTTCATTTTACAAAACACTTGCTTGCAGTATTATTCAATAAATAAAACAAAAGTGCTGATGTAAAAAAACTAAATTTTCTAAAAAGTGTGGAAAGGACAGCTCATTGTTGGTGACGGTGCAGAGTATGTCATTAAAACACCAAATTCTTTTAAAAAACTCGAGATCAGATACCATTGTGTAAAAACTGAACTCGAGTCGGAGTCTGGCCCGGAGGTTTACGACCCACACCGCCACCGCTTCCTGCCCGTTCC
Organism: Pseudopleuronectes americanus; assembly: GCA_038501795.1. Classification (NCBI taxonomy): domain Eukaryota; kingdom Metazoa; phylum Chordata; class Actinopteri; order Pleuronectiformes; family Pleuronectidae; genus Pseudopleuronectes; species Pseudopleuronectes americanus. Next base: position 4,733,509 of record CM076723.1, read on the forward strand.
TGTTCTCGACCATGTTTTTTCTACTGATGTGAATGGCCATTTTTGCCTCGCCTGAGAGTTGGTTCAGGAGCTGCCATTTATCTTTATCTGTTTTGTTGTAGACAGCTCCCATGATAAAAACCTTCTCAGTAAAAGTGACGTTAAAATCATTAAAAACCGCAGTTAAAAGAGCGAATAAACTTGTAAGTCTCTTGCACTAAGTAACAACGTGATAAATTGTTTCACGCAGGTCGCAAAATGGACACTTGTTAAAAAAAGTGGGATTAAGAATATAAATAAAAGCATTGGAAGCGACGTCGCTGTTTAAAATTCTCCACTGGAGGTCGCTTGTTCTTTTCTTGAGGGGAGTTTGTATAAAATCCTCCCCTGAGGGAGGATTTTATACAAACTTACTGCTGGCCAGTAATCCTGGCCAGCAGACGTGCTGGGGGGTCCACACATGCCAGTCGGTGCCACAGCGTGGAGGGAACCAGGTTGTCGAAGAGGCTCTCTTCCTATCTTCTCTGGCACCATTTATATTTAAAGAGCCCAGTTTTTTATCACACATGTTGAGGATGAGAGTTTCTTTGGACCAAACATAAAGGGTCAAAACAGACAGAGGAAACAGACAGGGTTTAAAACATCAAGTGGCCATTTGGGCCTCGGCCTTTAGACTTTATTTTTTTCAGTCGGAAAACTTCCTGATTTGTGAACGTTGGTCCTACAACCCTCAACATGGAAAGTCTCACTGAGTGGAGGAAAAGATCCAAATCTGGGAAGAAGTCCTCTACTCTAACCAGTCTTGAGCCCTATGTCTGATGTAAAAAAGTCTGAATGCTGGTGAAGGTGTAAACACCCACTTCCTCCTTATGCATGATCTCCTCTGCTTCTGTTATACTGTCCTCTGACTGAGAGGAAGAACACGGTGGGTTTATCCTTGATATTTTTTTAGCTTGATCACTATTTGCCTTGTTTTCTGGGTTTTTTCTTTTGGCTGACAGATTTAGAAAAATCTTCCTCCATCAAAAATTCCTCCTTGTCAGGGAGCTCTTCCTCTGCTACTCTAGTGGCCGTGTGAGTAATTCTGACCTCGTTCTCCTGCTGGACGTCCTCACTGTTCTCCCCCCGTGAACCTGGTATGTCGCTCCACGGCTCCATCGGGACAGAGGCCCCAGCACCCCCCAAGGCAGGCGGGGGCCCCGGTGCAGGAGCAGAGGAACCATCACCGGCCAAGGCAGGAGGGGGCGATTGGCTCTCACCGGCTCTTTCTGGGCACAAGCGAATCAGGTGTCCCTCTTTCCCACAGCCAAAACATTTCATATTGGCCTGATGTAACATGCACCGTGTAGTTAAAATCCTAGATTTTAGATCTAAAGACCAGGTTTAACTCTTCCTCACGCTTTTTGAGCACCATGAACACGTGTCTCCTAAAATACACAACATGCTTGAGATGTGGAGAATTACAATATATGGGGATCATTTTTATAGGGGACATTAATTGTCCATGTCTTTCCAGCTTTCTCTAATAGCTAATTTTTCAGGAACGGGGGCACATTAGATATGAAGATCTTCTTGACAGTATTTTCCAGGGACAATACGCCCTGAATCACCACTCCCCTCTCAAGTAGCTGGTTAGCTTTTTCTATACTATCTAAAAACACCACAACAGCACTGTTCATTCTCATGGCAGACTTCACACTGTCATACCCCACAACCTCACCTACAGCCAGACTGATCTCTTCCACCGAGCAGTCCACAGCTGGACACAGTTTGATGCCGTGTTAGCTTGTGGAGGCCGAAGCCTTCACCCACTGCCCCAGTTGTCTAAATAAAACCTCTAGTCGAGGACAAGTCACCACTAGGTGCTTTAGAGTCCTAGTTGTCTGTTTGTAGCTAAAGCTCCATGTATAATCCTCCACTGGAGGTCACCCACCAGTTTTTCAACAGGAGGTTTATACAGGACCCTCCACCTGCCTTCAGGGGTGTAGCCTGCAGCAAATTCCTCAGTCCACCTCATCTCCTTGACTCCAGCCAGAGAGCGAAGGTTCAGAACCTTCACACAGCTGACATAAAGCTGCTTCTTCTCAGAAGAGCTGAAGCTACCCAGCAACGGGGTTCTGAAGGAAAGAAGCAGTCCACTCTCCTATCGCCACCCGCCAGCAGCAGGGCTGACGATCAGAGAGGGAAAAAGGTACTCACAATCATCATCCCATTGGTCAGCTAGAGTACGGTTTTAAGCAAATGCTCTCAGTGGCACAGACAGGGACTGCAACACAGTGTTTCCATGGATGCCTTTGTAAGGTTACCCAGTTTGATGATGCCCGCTTCAATAATCGTTTTCCTTAATATTGTAGAGGAAAAGGTGTCAGTTCTCAGTAAATCATAGTAAAACAGCAGCTCCTAAAACAGCCATATCCCCGGTCTGGGGTCAGGAGTCCGCTTGACCTCCAGCGTATGCCAGGCATTCACCACGAGCTGTAAAACGGAGTCAGCCCGGTCAGGTCAGCTTCAGTTGTGATTACAGAAATAACGGTTTGTCCAGCCCTAGTTGGCCAGCTTGTCTGAGCAGCAGATGAGCAGAAGCCAACCAGCAGAGACCACAGCTGTACAGTAACTTCTGCGCCGTCTGCAGTCTGAAAGCCGTAGTCCTGGATTCAATGTCGATGAGACCTTGACCTCCCTCTGCCACAGGGATACAGGGCCAGCCAGTGTTGACCAGACCTGAAGAAAGACACCAAGCGACGCTGCACATCCTTAACCAGACCTGGAGGTGGCACCAACACAATAAGTCTGTGCCAAAGAGACGAGGCAACCAAGTTATTCACTATCAGAACTCTCCCCCTGTAGTACAGATAAGGCAGCAACCATTTCCATTTAGACAACTTTGCTTCCACCTTTTCCAGCACCCCCTCCCAGTCCTGCTTCTGGAAGCCTTCACTTCCTAGATGGAAGTGAAGGCACACCCCCCAGAAACTTTAATCCATTCCTTCCCCACTGGCGATTTGCAGGAAGATTAGGCTCAGTCCCCGGACTCCACTGCCCCATTAAAAACCCTCACTCTTCTCCCAGTTGACTCTGGCTGAAGAGGGTCTCCCATAGCAAACCAGACTTTCCTGAATTTTCTGGATATCATTCTGGTCATGGATAAAAAACATGAACATTGTCAGCATATTACGAGAAGACCACAGGAGGGTTGTGAGCCAGCCCCGGCAGAAAGAGACCTGCTCCTCGACCTGCATAGAAGAGGCTCGATGGCGATGCTGTAGAGTTGTCCTGAGATGGGGCAGCCCCGCCTGATGCATCTCCTGAAAGGCACAGGACAGTTCAGCCCTCCCCCTACCTTCACCACACAACTAGCCCAACTGTAGAGCAGCTTGACCCAGGAAAGGACCGAACACCAAAAGCCTGCAAGGTTGAAAATAAAAAATCGTGATCCACACAGTCAAATGCTTTTTTCCTGGTCGATTGATATAATACCCACCTTTACATTATACAATTATCACACACATCTCTTATTAAAAACAGATTGTCCAGCATGGATCTGTCAGGCACACAGTAACATTGATCTGTGTTGATCAGCTGTTCAATATAAGTCTTTAGTCTGTTGGATAAAACCTTCGAGAGGATTTTGAAATCTGTGTATAAAAGGGCGACTGGTCTCCAGTTCTTTAAAAGGCTAAGATCTTCCTTCCTAGGCAGCAAAGACTGCCTCTACGACTGCCTCTTCTGCTTCTTCGAGCAACAACCCCCCATCACCCCCTGTTTTTCGACTTCTCCAGCGCCTTCAACACCATCCAGCCCAGACTGCTGAAGGCCAGACTGGAGGGCATGCAGGTGAGTGCTCCCCTCATCAATTGGGTCGATTACTATCTGACAGGCAGAACACAGTTTGTGAGATTACAGAACTGTGTGTCTGATCAGTAACATTGGGGGCCCCCAGGGAACTGTACTGTCCTCCCTTCCTCTTCACCACATACACTAATGACTTTAAGCACTGCACTGAGATGTGTCATCTGCAAAAGTTCTGTGATGACACGGCCATTGCAGGGTGTGTTGAGGGCGGGAGGGAGGCTGAATACAGGGACCTGATTGACCGCTTTGTGAAGTGGTGTGGGGAGAACCGCCTGCAGCTAAACGCGGCGAAGACGAGGGAGATGGTGGTGGAATTCAGGAGGAACAAGCCCCTGCCCTCTCCTGTCTGCATCGGTGGGACGGATGTGGTGGTGGTACCTGCATACAAATACCTGGGTGTCACACTGGACAATAAACTGGACTGGTCCACCTACACAGAGGCCGTCTACAAGAAGGAGAAGAGGAGAGGAGAGAGCACACAACCTTGAGGGGCTCTAGTGCTGTAAAAACTGTAATCTAAAAGGGGATATTCTACTTAGACTGTGCACCAGCCCTTACCCCCTCTCCTCCTTTGGTAAAAACAATACACAATGGGGCACCCAGTTTAACCTGTCCCAAAAGAAGTCTGTTAAAATGGTTTGTAGTTTCTGTATTAATCTTTTCGGTGATTCCAGGCATGCAAGCCGATGCCACAGAGAAGAAGCTACCAGGTTATTGATGATCAATGTTCTGCCTCTGAATGATAGTTTTGGTTTCAGCCATTTCCACTTGTTGAGTCTCCCTTGTATTTTTTGTCAGCCACCCCATCCCAGTTCTTCTGAACTATGGGATCATTGCCGACATATACTCCCAGGTACTTGAGACCGTCTCTCCTCCACATCAACCCCCCCGGCAGACTTGGTAGTCCCCCTTCCCACCTTCCAACTGCCAGCGCTTCGCTTTTCCCCCAGTTCACTCTGGCAGCTGACATGGTTTTAAAATCACAGAACATTTTTCAAAGTTCTTGAATATACTTCTGTTTTTGACAAAGACGATGATGTCGTCTACATATGCTGATAAAATGTGGCTTTTTTGAAAATCATTTAAAAATCAACCCTTCAATATTAGCTTTTATCTTATTTAGCATGGGTTCAATAGAAGTGTGCATACAACATCCCTGAGAGCGAGCAGCCCTGTCTCACCCCCCTGTGCACTTTAAAAGGTGCACTCAGGCCTCCATTGATCTTCAGTACACTCTCAATTGCCTGAAACAAAACCTTGATCATAGCTATGAGACCAATTTCTATGCCTAATGAACTAGAGAAGTCCACAATAACCCGAATTAAGGACACATTGTCCAGGATAGACCTACCAGGCACACAGTAGGTCTGGTCTTGGTGAATCACTTCCTCCATCACCTCCCTCAGACGGTTTGCCAGCGCTTTGGACAGTATCTTGTAATCCGTGCATAACATAGACGCAGGACACCAGTTCTTGATCTCCTGAAGGTCTCCTTTCTTTGGCAGGAGAGTTATCACTGCCCTCCTGCAGCTTATCGGCAGCACCAAGTCTCTAAAACTCTCGTTAAAACAGTTAAAAGGTCTTCACCCATCTCATAACACGTCTCTTTCATGTGCATCACATAAAAGAGACGTGTGCACTTCTAGACTTTAACTTAGAGATAAAAATGTTGCTCACAACCAGCGGATGATCCGTAAAATAAACTGGGAATATACTGCACTTTCTGAAGATGCTAAAATTGTGTTTAAAACAATAAAAACATTCCAACCTCGCCATGGAAGAAGATCCCCTCTGCAATGAGTCCAGGTGTATTGTCTCTTATTTTCATTCATTCTTCTCCACACATCACACAAATCATTGGCCTGCAGCAGATGACTCCATGCACTCTGTTAAGCTCTGTAGGGCTCCAGGTGGTTCCTGTCTAAAACATCATCCTCTGTACAATTAAATCTCCTCCAAAAAAAAATAGCTATAAGCCGTGTCTAAAACCTTCAAAAAACAGACTCTGTAGGGTCCTGAGAACGAGCATTAACTTTCATTAACACAAAATAAAACTGTGCGACCTTTGCCCTCACCACCATTAGTCTGCCCTCCACCACCTTCTCCACTTCCAAAGACAGGTGCGAAGCTCCTGGAGAAGATGATGCCCACCCACCCACTGGTTGTGCTTAGGTGGCTCAGGGCCACCTGCCCCTCCCACTCTCTTTTCCGGACATTCTCATTTTTTGGGTCACTATGTGTTTCTTGTAAGAAAATCACTTCGGTTCTTTTCAGTTGTATTTGCTGGAACAATAGAGACCTCTTCAAAGCATCTCTGGTTCCGTTTATGTTCAAAGAACTGATGTTTAAAAGACTCATATTGTAAAATATAAAAAAAAACATAAAAAAACAGGACTGATTGTTTGTCAGGATGTTCATCTTTATTCATCATCATCATTATTTTTCTGTTGTCTAATTCTTTGAATAATATTCTTTAGTGTATACGTCCCCTGGTCATTGATGTCTCCTCTGCCTTTGCTGCGCATGTGCAGCCGGGAAGAGTTTGAAAACTGTTCTTTATCAAAAAAGTAATCCTTAACTTTCAATCCCTTCATGTTCTTGGTTTTTTGGAGTACACTTTCATCTTCCCCGCACAGTTGCTTCTTGAGTTCTTCTGGCTACCTGTCCTGCAGTCGGAGGATTCACTGTCAGCAGAGTCGGTCTCCATGCTGGACTCAGACTCTGCTGCTCCTCTCTCTCCTTTCTTCACTGTCCCTTTTTTATCTTTTGAGCTTCCATTGTTGCTCCTGGTCTTTCTTTTTAGACGAGGAACTTTAAGCACCTCCTCATCAGCCCTCATGTCAATTTCGCTTACTTGGCCCTGTAGGACCCCGTCTGTCATAAACAGATGCCTTCTGTGGGACGCCACGTGTTTTAGCAGAGGGGACTTGCATCCTGAGGACACTTTCTTTACCTGAGACACTATCTTACCGTCTCATCTCTAATGAACTGGAGGTTGGACAGAGTTTCTTTTACCGCTTGTGTGTTGAGAGGCAGAACAGACACGAACGTATCATTCACTTCAATCCCGTTCGTCACCATCGGTTCACCTTCTCTACGCTGTGCAGAAAAATGACAACTGCGTTGTTCACTCACACGTACCACCTAACCCTTCCTCTGTGTACACTGCAACACCACAAACACTATAACTGACAATACACTATATATCTATAAATAGAATTACCAATAAAGAGAACAAAATAGCACAGTTACCGCCACCAGCTCTCAGCTCAAACACACTCCACCACATTTGAGAGAGAGAGAGGACAGAAGAAAGGGAATGAGGAGAATACAGAAGGTGGATAGGGACACAGGAGAAACTGAATGAAAGCGAAACGGCACAGAGGCAGAGAATATGACATTTACATTACTTGTCATTTGGCTAACGCTATTGTCCAAAGCGACTTACAATTAGTACACATAACATTCATGAGGAGCCATTTTTTTTTAGGGGGGTTCAGTATCTTGCCAGGGACACTTTGGCATGCAGATGGGGAAGAGTGGGAAGTGTGGGGTTTGAACCGGCAACCTTCTTGTTGACGTACAACCACTCTACCCCCTAGGCAACACCGCCCAACATCAATAAGTAGTTGATAAAGGACACATATTGTTGAGACAATGTAGACCTACTGCACATATTACTAACCATTATGTCAAAAAGTAACTCATTAACTCTCTTTTTGGGAGGCAGATCAAGATTTGAGTATACCACGACCCAGATAACTACATAAAAATTACAACATAAATGAATAAAGACTATTGGTAAAGTAATAAATAATTAAGGGGCTTTGGTGTGAACTACTCAAAAGATAATTTGATTATTTTGTATAATTTGGGCTGGTTACATCCATTGTTTTGGCTATTACATCTATAAATAAAGGAACACAGAAACTGAATAAGGAAATCATTCTTCCTGTTGCTCGTTTCCTTTGCCTCCATCTCTCTCTTTCCCTCTCATAACTCTTCTTTCCCCTCTGTCTCTCTCAGTATTACTGTGCAGCCAAGGGTCGAGTGGCTCTGATACTTGAGTGTATGTGTGTGTCTGTGTGTTTGGGTGTGTGTTTGTGTGTGTTTGTGCAACTTTGTGCACAACCTGAGGGCTCAGAGTGGCATAAGTGCTCATTCAAGTCTTACATTGCAACTTTTTTATTGTATTGTTTGAGCCCAAAAGAAGAAAAAAATTGTTATTTTGAAGCCATGAAATTGCGGGCTAACACACACACACACACACACACATAGGTGTATGTATGAGTGCATGTATGTATGTGCATCTGTGAGACCTCTCACCTTTAGTACTGCAAGACTAACCATCCAATTTGTCTTTGGTGTCGAGAATCTCTCTCTTGCTCTTAACCCCTTATTGCCTGAATTAATTTCCAATTATATAAAAAATATATTATTTGTGTTTTTGGCTGTCATAAAGATGCTAAATTAAGTGGAGATTGTTAATTTCAATATAGCATATACGTTAGATATAAAATTAAGGTATGAGACAAATTAGTGACATTAGGCATAATGGGGCATAACCTTAATTTAACACATTTTCCTGTCTATGGTTGTCGATTATTATATTGATGCTGCTTTTGATTTAAATTGAATAACATAATATGTGTACAATCATTGCTGTTCCATCATCACAATGGATGATACAGCTTAATACCTAAAAATCACTTTGCTGAACAGTCCCAAGGGGCTAGTATGTATATTCCACTCCGACCACTAGACCCCTTTTCACCCCAGCAAAAAACATTTTTGCCTGCTGCCGTCTGGCCGACGGTACCGCAGCATTCGGGCCCGCACCACCAGGCTCAGAGACAGTTTCTTCCCCCAGGCCATAAGACTTTTAAACTCCTCTTAACTGCAATAACTAAACTTAACCCGCACTGTGACATCATTGCAAATTTGCACCATTACACAAACTGCACTTTTGTTGCTTTATTTCTCTTCAGTTGTTTTTTAAATATATTTAGATATATATTCCTTATTCTCTTTTTTATATTTTGATATTCTATTTTATTCTATTTTATACTATTTCTATTTTATTTGTTAGGTTGTATTACTTGAGCATTGTTAAAAGAGAGCCTGTGACTCAAGCTTTTCATTGCCAGCAACTGCTTAATGCTATTGTTGTGTATTTGACAATAAAAAATCTTGAATCTTGAATCTAGATGGCGGTAGAGTGCTTCCAATACCTTCCTTGGTATGTGTAGTATTTGCACCATCAGGCACAATCATCACCTCGGCATTAAGACCGGAATAGGGTTTGAGGCAAATTCGCGACACTCATCCACAAGGGGTTAAAAATGCATCCACACACACACACACACCCTTTTTTCAAAACAGACAACAGTAAAGCTCCTTCCCTTTTGTGGCCAAAAAAAGTCATGGCGAACAAACACATGCATGTACACGCATATTTAGGTGCACAAAGGCAGGGCAATCAGTATGACTAAACAGCTTGTGTGTTGCAGTGAAGGCTCTATCAATCTTTTCTGAAGTTGAGAGCAGGTAGAGACCCCTAGTAGCCTTTACAAATCTGTGTGTGTGCAGGTGTGTGCAGCAGTGTACAGCGTACAAAGGTAGTAAATAGTAGACGTTTGTGACGGAGTGCAAGAAGGTGGAGGGATTACTCATCCCCGACAACCCTGTGTGTGTGTGTGTGTGTGTGTGTGTGTGTGTGTGTGTGTGTGTGTGTGTGTGTGTGTGTGTGTGTGTGTGTGTGTGTGTGTGTGTGTGTGTGTGTGTGTGTGTGTGTGTGTGTGTGTGTGTGTGTGGTGTGTGTGTGTGTGTGTGTGTGTGTGTGTGTGTGTGTGTGTGTGTGTGTGTGTGTGTGTGTGTGTGTGTGTGTGTGTGTGTGTGTGTGTGTGTGTGTGTGTGTGTGTGTGTGTGTGTGTGTGTGTGTGTGTGTGTGTGTGTGTGTGTGTGTGTGTGTGTTGCAGCCTCTTTCTCTAAGCAGACTCTCTGGACTATTTCGTCCACTCATTGGCTATTGGTCAAGTCTCATAAAAGGAACGGGATTTGAAGTTGAGCAGGACTCTCCATTATATTTCAATTTCACCTTACATATATGATTCATGAGTCGAGGACGTGGCACTGTTTTACCAGCTGTGGCTTCTCTTACTTTTCTCAATCTAAGATCGGAGGAAGCAGCCGACTGGCAGAGGGCTTGGAACACGCTCCTCCCCTCGCAGTTAACGGTTTGTATCCTTAGATTAGATTAGATCAACTTTATTGTCATTGCACAGTACAAGTACATATACAACAAAATGCGGTTTAGTATCTAACGAGAAGTGCAAAAAAAGGCAGTAAAAGTGCAGAGTATTGTGCATAGTGGAATATGTAATAAATAGGAGGTAGAGTTAGAAATATAAATGGAATATGAACAGTATTAAGAGGTAAGGTATGATATAAGAATGATGAATAGACTATGAGCAAGATAAATATATAAAAATATGATAGGTGGGATAATACAGTAGTAGAAAAAAAATAAGTCTATAGTAGAAGTCTTAGGGACCAAGAAAGGAGAATGTCCATTATAAAGCAGCTAAATAGTATGACTAACGAAGTAGTAATGGAAAAGCTTCCTGTCTTCCTGACATACTGAACTCACCGACTGCATGTGTTCTTCTATGCAGGCGCTAGCGCAGCTGTTAATCACCTTCTATGCCCGTATATCGCTTGGTTTTCATTTTGGATCCCCTCATTAAGAAGCTCTGCTGCAGAACAGCAACAGACACGCTGCCTGTGTGAACAGCAGACAAGCACTACAGGCAACGGAACTGAGGAGAGAGATAAGCACTGATGTTAGAGAGCTCTAGCTCTAATATCGTTTGGGGAGCGGGCCGTGCTAATGAGGGCCACACTTTGTCATGGAAAACCAATAAAATGTATGTATTCCTTGTGCAGTAACTCCCAGACTCCCCTAAAAATCTGAACCAATGAATCCTGTAAAAATTTCAAACTTCACAATTCAGGACTACATTGTTCCCATTCTTTTCACATTTTTCCAATAATCACTTACTGACAGGAATATCATGTGTAGTGGTCAAAAGTTTGGGGTGATAGTTAAATGCCAATCGAATTCACCACATATATCAAGAATAAACGGGACGGGAGGCTGATGATTCTAAAAATAGACAATTTATTCAAGTCTGACACATGATTTAAAAATACTGATCAAACAGCCGAGGATAATGTGCAAAGTATGGAGTACTGGCATGTACTCGATATAAATAATAGATTAAATAGAGTTAAAGTTAAAGGCTGAAGATCCAAATTAACAAAGCTAAATCATCATTCGTAAAACAAGCCCAGCACCCTTTAAGAATCCTTACACTGGTGTGATTGCACCATGGGATTATCACTGCAAGCGATATTATACCATGAAGTAACAAAAGAGGGTCTCTAGTTTACAGCGTCATCGGAGCAGTGAAATTCTTATGACATGGCAGGCAACATCTACACAGTAGACGACTTTACAAAATAGAAAAAAATAACATACTATGTAACATAACATATAACATAACATCATAACATATAACACAGTCAATTGAAGTTTACAGGGTGAAGGAGTGGGGAATATTAAATTAAGTATTATGACTATATGTATAACATATAACATAGTCAAATTAAAGTCAAAGTTAAATGAAGCAGCAGTTTACAGGGTGAGGGAGTGGGGAATATTAAATAAAATAATATGAATATATGTATAACATATAACATAGTCAAAATAAAAGTCAAATGAAGCAGCAGTTTTCAGGGTGAAGAAGTGGGGAATATTAAATAAGATGAGTATATGTGAAGTAAGTGTATTTGTATGATTCGGGGAGCAGAATGTACATGGTGACTGTTCAGAGGGTAGAAAAATAACATACTATGTAACATAACATAACATCACATCGTAACATATAACATAGTCAAGTGAAGCAGTAGTTTACAGGGTGAAGTGGAAGTGGGGAATATTAAATTAAATAATATGAATATGAATATGAATATATGAATATATGTATACATATAACATAGTCAAGTCAAAGACAATGAAGCAGCAGTTTACAGGGTGAAGGGGTGGGTAATATTAAATTAAATAATATGAATATATAGGAGATCAAAGTCCAAATGAAGCAGCAGAAGTGGGGAATATTAAATCAAATGAATATATGTGGAGTAAGTTTATTTGTATGAGTGGGGGAGCAGAATGTACATGGTGACTGTTCGGGGGGTCAGTGTTGATTGTTCAGAAGCCTAATGGCCTGGGGGTAGAAGCTGTTTGTGAGTCTGGTAGTCCGTGCTCGGATGCTTCGGTAACGTCTGCCAGACGGCAGCAGTGTGAGAAGTTCACAGCCTGGATGGCTGTGGTCCTTGATGATCTTCCGTTCTTTTCTCAGGCATCTTGTGTTGTAGATGCCTTGCACGGAAGGGAGATGGCAGCCGATGATGCGCACCGCTTTCTTTACCACCCTCTGCAGGGCCTTGGGATCAGCAGCAGAGCAGCTACCAAACCAGGCAGTAGTGCAGCTTTAGAGAATGCTCTCAATGGTGCACCTGTAAAAGTTTGTTAGTGTTCTTGCAGCCATGCCAAACTTCTTGAGTCTCCTCAGGAAGTATAAATGCTTTTGTGCAGTTTTGACCACAGAGTCCGCTTGTTTGGACCAGGTAAGTCATCCGTGATGAACACACCGAGGAACTTGAATTCACCACAGCTCCACCACAGCTCCAACGATGTGTAACGGACCATGACCTGCAGCTTCCTGAAGTCCACGATCATCTCCTTGGTCTTGCAGACGTTGAGAGACAGGGACTGTGTCTATTACCGAACACTTTACGAAGTACACTGCAATACAGTGCACTGCAATACAGTGCACTTACATCTGTAGTGCACTCCGTCGCTGATTAGTGCTGTCTCAAATGGAACACTTACGTTAACCACTTGGCGGAAGTGACGGACGCAAATCTGCTCACGGCACCCGCGAATCTAAGGCGGAAGTGAGACCCAGGATGGTGGTGTCGTCTGCAAACTTCAGGATCGTGTTAGAAATGTGTGTTGCCACACAGTCCTGTGTGTACATGGAGTACAGGAGGGGACTGAGCATGCAGCCCCGAGGGGCCCCGGTGCTCAGGGTCAGTGAGGAGGAGGTGTGGTTACCCATTCTCATCACCTGGGGTCTGCTCGTCAGGAAGTCCAAGATCCAGTTGCACATTGGGGATGAGCTTGGCAGGCACAATTGTGTTGAACGCGGAGCTGTAGTCCACGAACAGCATCCTCACATATGTGTTGGCCTTTTCCAGGTGGGAGAGGGTGGTGGGTGTTGTCAGGGCGATGGCATCGTCTTTACCTAAAACATGATTAATATATAGGATTAACCCCATAACACATGTTAACCCCATAACACATGTTAAGAAACAAATAACTGATTTTGGTTTACACAGTGTTTAAATACAATGAGTCAAAGATAGATGGTGGAGAGCGTTTAAATGGACGTGTGATCTTTTTGAGAAAATATCTCAACCATAATTCATTAGCTCTAGACCACTGGTCAGATTGTGGTTGTAAATTTTTACCAATGTGAGTGTCTTCAGAAACACTCAATAATTAAACAAAAGTCATTGAACATGCTTTAATTTAACTGTAATTTCAATTTCCATTGACAATAGCTTTTATTAACTTTCCCCAAAGATTTCTTATCAGCAATTTTTCCTTAAAGGGATAATTCGCTGAAAAATATAAAATGTTCTCAATATCTACTCACTACTATGCTGATGGATGGGGTGGGTGAGGTATTTGAGTCTGCAAAACACTGATAAAACTTGGTGTAAATTACCTTGTTTTGAGTTGAATATGAATTTCGGGGATTGCAGACACCTGGATAACATCACACAAGCAACAAGGAGGAGTGTTGTTGTTTTCTGTTATTTAATTACGTCTGAAGAAGATGACACCATTGACTTCAATTGTATATGATTCTGCTGCAACTCTGTCTACCCCTGAAACTCAGGGGTAGATCGGATGTGTTGTGCACTTCACCCACCCCTCCATCAGCATAGTGGTGAGAAGATAATGAGATCGTTTTCATCTTTCATGCACTATTCCTTTAAATCCCAGCATGTCAAGTACAAATCCCCATGCTCATAATCAGCATCCCATACATCAGAAATACCTCAGTGTTTCAGTTAAATTAAAAATAAAAGTGTAAGACAAGCTGAGGAAAATATAATGTGTGCAAGTTGTTTATCAAGAAGTCTTATCAAGTTTCAGAGTTTGAGGACAAAATGTCTTTCTGGAACCTCCCAGGGACACTTTACTTTGAAGGCATATTTTCTACGAGACATTTGCTGTTCACCTAATGTGTGATGCATCGCCTCGTGGCTTTCAAGCGTGTTCAAGTGAAAAATAATGTGTGAAACAGAGTGTGTGTTTGTGTGTCTTTTAAACAAGCAGAACTTGCTTGAAAGCTGTACATATCTGGCGAGTGATAGATAGATAGATAGATAGATAGATAGATTACTTTATTCATCCCCGAAGGGAAATTAAGTCGTCATAGCAGCCGGTATACAATAAAATACAATACAATAGAATAAAATTAAAAGAAATTGAGGTAGGTAGAAAGAATAAAAACAGAAACACAAGATAAATAGGTAGATAAGGTGCAGTGCTAAGATGATGGTAATAGTACTGATGATATGATGGTAATGTTATTGTTAGACAGTATATAAAATAGTACAGTATATATAGTATATAATATAACATAATTTATATTTATATATGATAGTTATTATACCAATATAATAGCAGTATATAGTAGTAATGGCAGCAACAGTATATATAATAATAATAGTAAATATAATAATAATAATAACATGTACACATGTATAAATATGTGTATATAGACTTATATATACAAAGAATATACAAAGAGTATGATAAAATATGATATATAGTAGAGGTATACAAATAAGTATTTGACTGTACAATAGATATTATAATATACTATGAGTGTGCAAAAGACAATATTATTGTATAAAATGATATATAGTATCAACATGGTTTATATTAACACATATCACATATGATTTGAAGTAAGTGTTCCAGTATATGGAGCGGAGTGTTGTACAAGGTACACAGTGCAAAAAGACAGGTATATTTAGAGCAATTTATTGTATTTATTTGCCACGAACAGATGTACAGGAAATGTGTATTTCTTGCATACTGTTTGTGTGTTTTATCTTACCTTTTAACACATTTTAACTGATTGAAATACATTGAGACATTGTGCTTACTTTTGAGTGCATTCTGATATGAATATATAAACATTTGTAGTTCAGGGTAGCCTTGGTTAAATCTGCAGTGGCATTTAGCTGAGAAGCTACTGTATGAATTATTTCCTCCAAATTGTGCTTATTGCAGAGGCGGCAGCACATCCAAAGCATCAAAAGTGTAGTCAGTCAGTCAGTCAATTATTGGAGATCTAGCTCCTACTATTATTTCATGCACAGTTACACATGCGGGGACGTCCGTGCAGCGTGACAAAGGGGAATTATCTGATCATAGACGCACATACAGACACATTATATGAAGAGTGAAGGAGCAAGAATGAGAGAAGAAAATCAGAAAAGGTTAGAGAGAGATAACGATTTTCAAATCGTGCATCCACACAGGATCTCATTAGCCTGACGTTGTCATACTCACAATTCTAGTCAGAATGTGAGTCTGAGACCGCTCCATTGGGCTGTGATTATGGGGCGTGTTTCAACCGAACCAGGAAATATAATTCCTCTTCGCTCAATTGGATAGACCTACAACCAATCAGAGCAACGTAGTATGTGACGTATGTTAAGCGAATCATTGTGAGTTATTTACTAATGCCGGGTTCACACCTGACGCTGAAGCGCAGCGCCAAGCCTTAAATAACAGCTGGCTCCCATCCACTCCCATGTTAAACCTTTGTGCGGGTCACACCGGAGGCTGAAGCGCCGCTCTGCCCCAAGGCTGCCTCGCTCCGTGCAGCGATCGTTTCGGCGTCGAGTCTATTTTTTCCGCTTGACGCGAGCGTATCGCGACAGGAAACACACTGAAATTAATTTAAATACTTTGAAGTCCCCTTCTGTTTTCCTGGAGTTTTACCAATGACATTATTAAATGTCTCTCTCTGCCCATCCACTACAGCCACACAAGCAGTGATAAAGATAAAAAGAGAGCCACATAGGCTTGAGTGGAGAATACGTAATTTACCCTCCACACCCGACATTTAACGGAGCAAACAGCGGAGAAGTTCTTCAACATGGATGACATTAAATTAATAATTGAAGTGGAGAAGTGCAGTGAGTTGTATGATCCTCGGAACATGTTGTATAAAGACAACACCAAGAGAGACAAATGTTGGGACGCTGTTGCTTAATGTTGGAGCAACAAGTAAGTATACCGGTATGCTTGAATACTACTGGATCAACCGGTGATATTATTAGCGCTGCCCGGCGGGTCAGCGTCGCTTCAGCGTCCGGTGTTTAACAGCCAAGCGCCGGCGCGATAGGGATTAGCGCGACGCGGCGCTTTGGCGTCGCCTCCGCGTTCTCTGTTCCTCTTTCAAAATGAATGCGCTGTCGATGTCTCCTAAAACAGACTCAAATGCAGCATCTACACATCTCAGCTCTCCAGCGGCAGGCATGTTTGTGGAAAACAAAATCAACCCAGGCGCTATTTGGTGACGTTGTGGCGTGCACTCATGGGTGTGTCCTCTCACCCAGTGGGTTGATGGGTAATGTTAAGGCTGTAGCTATATATACTTCCCGTATGGGGAACATGTGCCAGTTCTTCTTCACTACTGAATAAACAACAGTAAACAGTACCTGCGTCTCTGCCTTTCCTTGTCTTGCCACATTGGTGACCCCATTTTTTGGACATGTTCGAGGTAGAGGAGGATAGTGTCCCTTCCTCATCGGGGGAAGACGTATTTTCTTCCCCGGTGCCCGTGGACCGTGTCTCCACAACGACCATGGAGCCGCAGCTTCCGCGACCGACCAGCTCCGCGGGGCACGTTAAACTGCCGGAGTTTTGGCAGAACGACCCCGCGCCGTGGTTTCAGCATGTCGAGGCTCTCTTCCATCTGCGAGGAGTAACGGCAGACGACTCCAGGTATTTTTTGGTGGTCGCGGCTTTGGACCAGCAATCCACCCGGCGCGTGATGCAGCTCCTGCGAGCCCCGCCGCTGCGCGGAAAGTACGCCGCCCTCAAGCAGCTTCTCCTCCGGCGCTACAGCTTGTCAGCCGCGGAGAGAGCGGACAAGCTACTGTCGCTTCCCGGTTTGGGCGATGGTTCGGCAGTGGACCTGATGGACGAGATGCTGTCGTTGCTGGGCTCCGAGGATGAGGGTTTCCTGTTCCCGCACATCTTTCTGCGCCAGCTCCCGCTGCAGGTGCGCGCAGCCCTCGCCAACTCTTCTTGCTTGGCGGCCGGCGACTTCCGTGGATTAGCTGAGCAGGCGGACCGGATCCTGCTGACTTCGAGGAACGTCTCCGTGCAGAGTGTGGCCGTGGAGTCCTCGCAGCCGACGTTGGAGAACGAGGCTCCGGCATGGACGGCTGCAGTTTCCACCCGCAGACAGCGCGGCCAGCTGTGTTTCTTCCATCAGCGCTTCAGCAGCAAGGCGCGCCGCTGCGTTCCTCCGTGCGCGTTCGAGGCACCGGGAAACGGAAGAGCCGGCGCTCGGTAGCAGCCGTGGGCGCTGGCGATCAAGAGGAGCTGCTGTTCGTTCATGACTCCATATCAGGTAATCAGTTCCTGGTGGACTCCGGCTCGCAGAAGAGCCTTCTCCCTCCTGCAGCTACGGACCTCTCGGCCCGTGGCAGTGGTCCGCGTCTGACAGCGGCTAACGGTTCGGCTATAGAGACGTTTGGTACCAAGTCTGTGACTGTGTGTTTCAATGGACGCAAATTTCTGTGTGACTTTGTTGTAGCCTCCATTACGGTTCCTATTATCGGAGCAGATTTTCTGTGCACTAATGGGTTGTTAGTGGATGTAGCTAATCGCAGGCTCATTGATGCTGTGTCTTTTGCGTCTTTTCCGTGTCAGTCAGGGGGACCCGGGCCGTTAACACACGCTAATTTCGCGGCGTCAAAGGATGTCTTCCAGCGCTTACTGGCGGAATTTCCTTCGCTGACAACGCCCGCATTTTCTGCCGCGGTTACTAAACACGGCGTGGAACATTTCATTCCCACTGTGGGTGCGCCCGTTTTCGCACGTTCGCGTCGCCTCGACACCGTGAAGTTAGCCACCGCGAAGGAGGAGTTTGCTACCATGGAGCGTTTGGGGATCGTTAGGCGGTCCAACAGCCCGTGGGCTTCGCCGCTCCACATGGTGCCCAAGGCGGACGGTTCTTGGCGGCCGTGCGGCGACTTCCGCCGTTTAAATAACATTACGGCCCATGACCGTTACCCCATTCCGCATGTTCAGGATTTTTCGATTCGTTTGGCGGGCATGACAATTTTTTCTAAAATCGATTTGGTGCGAGGTTATCATCAGGTGCCTGTGCGGGCGGAGGACGTGCCCAAGACTGCTGTCATTACACCGTTTGGGCTTTTCGAGTTCCTGCGAATGCCGTTCGGCCTTAAAGGCGCAGCGCAGACGTTTCAGCGCTTGATGGACTCGGTGCTACGTGACCTCGCGTTTGTTTTCGTCTATTTGGACGACATCTTGGTGGCCAGCCCGTCGGCTGATGAGCATTTGTCGCACCTTAGGCAGGTTTTCCAGCGCCTTGATGGGCATGGTCTCATTGTCAACACAGCCAAGTGCCAGTTTGGGCTGTCTGTCATAGACTTTTTGGGCCATCGCATTTCGTCGCAGGGTGCGGTCCCTTTGCCCTCGAAAGTGCATGCAGTTGCGGATTTTCCCCGTCCGGTCTCGGTCAGGTCGCTACAGGAGTTTTTGGGCATGGTAAACTTTTACAATCGTTTCTTGCCTCGTGCGGCCCAACTCCTGCAACCATTGTATGGTGCTTTGAAGCTTAAGAAAGCCAAGGACCAGGTTGACTGGACCCCTGTGAGGATCCAGGCTTTTGAGGGGGCTAAGGCTGCCCTGGCTAACGCGGCGCTTCTGGCACACCCCGCGTCTCGGGCGCCCATCGCCCTCACGACCGATGCTTCGGATGTGGCTGTTGGTGCAGTTGTTGAACAGCGTGTTGCGGGTGCGTGGCAGCCCCTTGCATTTTTTAGCCGTGGTTTGCGAGACAGTGAGCGAAAATACAGTGTGTTTGACCGGGAACTGTTAGCGTTGTACCTGGCTACGCGTCATTTCCGTTTCCTGCTGGAAGGCCGCCCTTTCACAGCCTATGTTGACCACAAACCATTGACGTTTGCTATGGCGAAGGTGACAGAGCCATGGTCTGCTCGCCAGCAGCGCCATCTAGCGGCGATCTCCGAATTCACAACGGACATCCAACATGTGGCGGGTAAAGCGAACCCGGTTGCAGACTGCCTGTCGCGGGTGCTGGTGTGCCCTGTGCATCTTGGGGTTGATTTTTCCGCACTGGCTGCCAATCAACCTGGGGACCCGGGTATCGTTGCATTGAGAGAGCTGCGAGTACCGGTCTGGAGCTGGAGGAGGCAGTGGTGCAAAATGGTGGGCCTGCCCTCCTTTGTGACGTCTCCACGGGCCGCCCCCGCCCGGTGGTGCCGGTTGCTTGGCGCCGTCGGGTCTTTGATATGGTGCACTCTCTTTCTCATCCGGGTGTCCGGGCGTCGGTGAAGTTGGTGTCTTCGAAGTTTGTGTGGCCTGGCCTTCGCAAAGAGGTCAAAGAGTGGGCGGCCACATGTGTGGCGTGTCAGCGCGCAAAAGTTCACCAGCACACTAGGGCGCCCCTCGAGCCATTTTTGATTCCAGCCAGGCGTTTTGATCATGTGCATATCGACCTTGTGGGGCCTCTTCCCCCTTCCCAGGGTTTTACACATCTCCTTACCATGGTAGATCGGACCACTAGGTGGCCAGAGGCGGTTCCTCTGTCTTCCACGACATCTGCGGACGTGGCACGCGCTTTTCTTTCAGCTTGGGTCTCACGTTTTGGTGCACCGTCTGATATCACCTCTGACAGAGGCCCGCAGTTCATTTCGGATCTCTGGTCAGCACTAGCAAAGTCTTTGGGCACACAGGTTCACCGTACCACTGCCTACCACCCCCAGGCTAACGGTTTGTGTGAACGTTTTCACCGGTCGCTTAAGGCGTCATTGCGGGCTGCGCTCTCAGATGCAAACTGGTTGGATCGGTTGCCGTGGGTGATGCTCGGGTTGCGCTCGGCTCCTAAGGCTGACCTGGATGCCTCGCCTGCAGAGTTGGTACTCGGTCAGCCGCTCCGCGTCCCAGGGGAGTTTCTGCCTCAGAGCTCGGCCCCCTTTCCGGTTCCTGTTGCGCGTCCTGCGTCACAGGCCGCTTGTGCACCGGTGCCCGTGCATCATTTTTCACCTCGGTCTTTCGTGCCAACGGATCTCGCGACCGCTCGGTTTGTGTTCGTGCGTCACGATGCTCACCGGTTTCCCCTCCAGCCCCCGTATGATGGCCCGTTTAGAGTGTTAGAGGCGGGTTCTAAAAGTTTCATTCTGGACATGGGCGGGCGCCGGGAGCGTGTTTCGTTAGACAGACTTAAGCCAGCTCATCTGTTGGCCGGCGAAGAGGTGCTACCGGCCCGGGTTCCCCGTCGTGGTCGCCCCCCTTCTAAGGCCCCCGTGTTGTTTTCTCCAGTTGTGCCTCCTGATCCTGTGCCTGTTGTAAATGATGTCCCTTCTGCTTGTTCCACCCCTGCGTTTGCGGACGGGGATCGGCGTAGCCGTTGTGGTCGCCTCGTTAAACCCCCTGAGAGGTACTGACTTTTGTCCCATTTTATTTTTTTCCCTCTGGGTGTTCGGGGGGGGGGCTGTGTGGCGTGCACTCATGGGTGTGTCCTCTCACCCAGTGGGTTGATGGGTAATGTTAAGGCTGTAGCTATATATACTTCCCGTATGGGGAACATGTGCCAGTTCTTCTTCACTACTGAATAAACAACAGTAAACAGTACCTGCGTCTCTGCCTTTCCTTGTCTTGCCACAACGTGGTTGATTACGTCACTGCAGATCATCTGTCAATCATCGTATAAAGCCCGCCCTGACGATTTGATTGGATCGAACAGCTTCTGTTCGAGCATAGTTTCCCCCCAACGGAGCGACTCCAGACCGAACTTCCCGAACAACAAGTGTTGTGGGCGGGGCTAAGTTCGTCTGGCACCCAGGCTAGGATCTCATGGCAGAAATGAAAGAAGCAGAGACACTAAGTGATAGAATAATATAAGATCAATCTCTTTCCTTCCACTATTCGTTTATTCACTCAGACATGTCATTGTATGTATAAGACATGACAAGCATAGAAATGAAATAGGATGGATAGGAGCGAATATGTTAACAGACGAATGGAAGGTGACAATAGAAAAACAATATATTCAAGAACAGTATGTGAATAAATGAAATGCAAACATGCATAAAGAGAGAGGCCCAAAAGAAGATTGCTATGCATCCTGCAAACAGCTGTGTGCAATGGTGTGGTATGATATTCTTACCATTTTTAAGCCCCTATCGTCTCAGTTGGGATGTTCCATTTGCCCACAGTAAGAGGAGGGGTGAATATGGATATCTCATACTTTTATATATATGTAGTAAATACTCAATGGTTATGTCTCAACAGACGAATGGCTTCATATTTTATCTATCTTTTTTTGAATATGAATATATTGAGTATGTGATCTTTGAACCAACTTTGAAAATCAACAAAAATGAAAAGTTCCTTGTTTAAGTTATTCTAGTTTTCTGCAACAGAAAATTCAAGACATTTAGACTAATAATCATGTATCATTTATCGTAAGTTGACAAATTTTCTAAATAAAACTAATTTGTTCCAAAAAAGTTCAAACTATCCTATGACCTTTTTTATCTTAGCCAAGGTGGAAAACTTGGTGTATTGTTTAGTAACAAAATCTGACAAACTATAATAGAATCAAATTTAGATCATGAATTGTATAAAGACCATGAATTTAAACTGTTACTAAAGCTTCCCTTTAACTGCATAGATACTCAGAATCACACATGACACACTTCATGTATGATATTTCCAACAGTTTTAAGTTTAGATTAAACTCATGTCAATATTGCTCCCTCTTTTTCTGCAATGGTTTAAATCATGGAAACATGGCTCATGTATTTTTGGCTCTTCAGCAACATACTTTTTTTTTAATGGGAGTTTTTTGACTTAATGCTCCATCATAAACAGATTCCCTGTCATCCCTATGTGTGTGTTTGTGGAATCAAGATTTCTTTGAAAGTGGCCTGCAAATCAAACCAGTCAGTGAGTCTTCCCATCCCATTCACAAAGATTTCCTTCCTTCCTGGAACAGGTTGGGCCAATCAAAATAATTTGTCCTTAATTCACAGAACACATGAAGTGCCTTTACATAACTAACATAAAAGCTCATTTAACTTTTCCAGACTTAAGGCAAAGCATTCATTGTATCATCAACCAGCCCCACACTGCCCTTTTTCATGTCATAACGTGGAACATAAGAATACTTCTATTGTCACTTTAAGAATTTAAAGCAACACTATTTAACTTTTACTTAGCAACAGCGCCCTCTGCAGCCACATGTGGTGAATAATTCTGTTGGGCTCAGTGTTCAAGTGATTAAGTTGTTTTAATTTAGAGAAAAAAAGTACCCCCACTAACTGTACTGAAACTGAAAGATGGATATTCCTCATGATCCACTGCTTCCTGAACTGAATGCACTGCTGTTATAACAAATATACCAAACACTGTTTGGAATTCTTCATATTTTAAAATGTTTCCTCATTGGATGTCAGAGATGAAGTTTGAAGATCCAGCATTACATTTGAAATAGCTGAGCCTGTTTCTGGCTGATAGCTCCAACTATCAGTTACACACTTTTCACAGGTGATTGCACCTGACAACGTTACATGGTGCAAGTCGGTGTATCATTTGAAATTTGAAGCTACTATTATAAGTAAAAAAGTTGCATAGTGTTGGTTAAATAAAGAGAACTCCAAAAAAGACTACAAGACGCGTTGCAAGTGATGTTATGAATAGCAGGAACACAGAAGGATAGGTGAATGTCATCTTGCGAGTCTGAGGATCCTGTCGTCTCACCTCAGGACATTCCTCAGGACAAGACAGTGTGGCTGAGAGAGGGCATATAATGACCACGGGTACAGAAAACCCTGTGTTAGCTAAACTAAAAACTTACTGCAAAGCCCAAAGGAAGGCACTTTACCTTTCAAAATCGAGTGTATTTGTATTTAATTCAACAATAAACTCCAGCTGGAAAAAATCCTTGCAGCTCTTATTATCAAAACAGTAGTTAGTTATAATGTAAAAAATTGTTGTTGGCTAATGCTACAATGGAACTGATGTTGTTGCAATGTTTAATATCTAAAACTTAGGTAAGTTTAACTTGTGCCTGAATATGTTGCATCTTTGCACCTTCTCAGCCACTTACACCTTCTACTTCTAGATAACACAAGCACAGGAAGCAATATAAAACAGTACTAATCCTTGTTTTGGTCATTGGGAGGAGAATTTCATAACAAGCTAACATTGTCCCCAAAGCTGACAGGAACTTTAATTATTTGGTGTGGGTTTTTTAGTAGAGTCACCTTTTACATTGGACAACATTTTAGCCACTTTTTTATATAAAATTACTGACATGAGCAACTTTAAATGAAGAGGCTGAGTATAGAGGCTGCACCTTAGCTTGACTTGTCCTTAACTGAAAACTATTTATTAAAAGCGTGATACATCTATATCTGCTTTGCTAATTTTAGATCGAGTAGCACAGATATATGCTGTTTTTCCAAAGGTTACACAAATGCGACCTTCACCTTGTCTCTGTGGCTAGCCTTACTCAAACTAAGAAAAGAAGAAGTCAGAAATTTGAAAGTCAGTCTGAATGTTGTTGTCTCCAAGTCCCAAACTTTGGAAATTTAGCACTTATTTACATAGGAATTACAAAAGGAAGACAAAAAGCTGTGTGCAGAGTCCCATGTCAGATGTCTTGTGGTTTTTTCCTATACTCTAAGATGTACATGCTGTCACTGTTTACGAACATGTATAGAAGTAGTGCAAAGTAGCTGAACATGAAGCACTTTGATGCTTCAGTAACTTCAGTAACTGTCAGAGGGACCAAACTAGCACTCCATTAAACACTTTAATTTTGAATTCATTTTTAGGTGAACTATCCCTTAGTAAGGATTTTAATATTTTTAATATATTTCTTCTGAAATATTCCTGAATCTAAGAGACAGTTTTATTATAGTTGAGGTGAAAGAAGATTTTTCTTTACTAAGTTTTCAGCTCCAGAGAGATGCATGCAAACTTGTTACTGAGCATACAAAAGTATTTTTTGAGTGTGTGTATTGCTTGAAAATTACTTGTATTTGCATAATATGCCAATAGCAATATGTGATTATTTATACAGCGCATGAATTAAACATAATTTAATACATTTAATCTTTGACATGTAATCATTAATATAAACGTTTAGGTATTTCAGACCATTTTTTGATCTTGTAAATTATTATTTATGATATGGCTGAGTCACAGAGGTAACTAATTACCCCATGATACTGTTTAGAAACAACGTCAACTAAAAAACAATGACAATCTTTATATGAATGAAAATTCATTTAAATCAACATTAGATTTTGCCAAAGGTCTGAGTCTGTTTATGAAACAGAAAGATGGCAGCCAGGCGGTAAACGGAATAAACGCAGCCCACAGAGTGTGTTGATATATTCAAAAAAATTTAAAATATATATTCTGGAGCGACACCTTCGAGGTAGTTCAAGTATTTGCTCATCATTCCCATCCATCTGTGTAATCATGAGGGGGAGTGATTAAGTAACAATAAAGGTTTGAACGTGAGTTGTCTGACTAAAAATATTTTCATGAACCCTAAGTTGTTCAAAGAGGCAGTATTTTTCTCAACTGCATGTGGTGATATCTACTGACTTAAATCAGACCTTGTTTTTCGGCAGGTTGCATTCTAAAGCTCAACCTTTCAAAGTTTTTGAAAGAAAAACCTATGCACAATATGCTCACTTTCGGCAATGCCAAGGGCTCCGTGACATCAGGGATGAACCTTGTCCCTCTTGGTTAAGACAAATGGCTTTGAAGAAAAACAGACTTTTACCAAGACACAGACGTAGGCATCAGGCAGAGTCGACCGGAAAAATTAAATAAAGAAATGAATTGAATTCCCTGTTGAGTTATGTTCGTTATCCTCATTCCGGTTGGTCATTATCTTTTTCTATTCCTGTTTCATCTCTGTGCCACTGTGTAGCCAATTCCACATGGGCGTAAATATACATTTCAAAGGCCATTATTAAGTGGTTTCAAATTAACTCGGTTATTGCAGCACTTCCTGCAAGAGAGAAGACTCATGTATTCAATATTTTATCTCAAACTCTATATTCACTTGCCTACATGAAATTGATTCCCAGCTGCATGTGATTTTGGATGGGGATAGAAGGTTAAATGTAAAGTGAAAGGGCACAAACTCCACTCTTTCTCATAGTCAGCCTCTGGGGCAGATTTAACACTGAATGATATTTCAGAGACTGTTCAACGTCTTGTTTTAGAAGATAAGTTCAATATGTTGAGGCACCATCTGCGCGCTGAGAAAATCTGCCCTGATGGAGGCAGATAGAAGCTGGTGCCCAGTGGAGGACTTATACAAAGGATTGTGTCTGCACAGCTGGAGTGGTCCTGCAGAGAGACTAAAACTGTTTTGATTGTGCTGAGGTGGACAGTGGCTCCAGGCAGCACACACCTGGCTTAGAGTCTGCTGTGGGGGCCATGGCGTTTTAACCCGCAGATTATATTATGCCTGGAGGGGAGAGCTACAGGGGGTGAGATATTCTGAGAATAATCCTTAAAACTGCAAGTTGCCGTTTTAACATTTTTTCCAAAAGATATTCTGATCACAAGATTCTGCATTAAATATGTTTCTTTGAGCAGAAATGGCAGGTGGCTAGCAACTTAGGGAGGATACAACATATGGAGAGTAATGCAACAATGAAGGCCAGTGATATAAAATAAAACACCTTGTGCTTATAGTGTTAATTAACTATTTGAGTTCTTGTCCCACTTTGCTATCTTGTGATGGAACCCATAACACTGATGTTTCCAATACAGGCACTTGGCTTCGAGCCCCGCTGGACGTGCATGAGTTCAGTTTAATTTCAACAGCTTTTAATCAAAACTTAAATTGAAGAGAGCAACACATTATAGGTTGTGGGGGCAAAGTTTTAATTGGCATGACGGGAAACAGTTGGGAAAAATATATTTTTAATGAGCTCCATTGTACTTTTAGTCTAGCTGGTCAGTCGCCGACTGGTTCTTCCTCAGAGAGTGGAAACTTCCTCATTTACAGAAGGGTTGGAATGTGACTTTGACCTTCCTCAGGGGGGAGGTAATCTTCAAGATCCTCCACACGTTAGAGAGATGGGTGGCTACAACCTCCTATTTTAAGGTTCTCTCGGAGAAGAGCCTGACTTTGTTTCCCAACATTCACCAGGGTATATAGGTAAAGCTAATTGTCTGCATAATTTTCCTTTCTGGAAAGGTCATTCTTCCTATTTGCATGATTATTATCTGCTATATATATTAAAATGGAACTACATCTGTGAAAAAATCTGTAGCCCCTCAGAAAAAAGGGCACCAAGCTATTAAATGACTGCCTGCAGCTGAGTTAAGGTGTAAAGCTAGTAATGTATTCGACTGGTGGTGAAAAGAGAACGGAGCCCAAAAGTTTCTATAGAGAAGCTTTTGAAAACAGCTAAGATGAGGGCCTTCACTAGGTTGTCTGGCCTCACCCTTTGACGAGGATCCAACATTACACTGATGCTGTAGTGTCTGTCGCCATTAAGAGTAATCAATCTTAAAAATACATATTCTAACATTAGGCCTTTAATCTTTTTGGCTGAGCTAGTTTATTCTTGGGATTTTGTCATCATGTACTGTCTAAGCTTTATCTGCATTTCTCTACATCTCCTGTTTGTTTTGTGGCAATCCAAACACCTCATTGATTTTTATTACCTAAGGGAGTAATATGGTGTACATGCTCGTGCCTGGACAGAGGTCCATTCAGTCTGAAGAACTGAAAACACCCTGATGTGCAGTTTCACTGCAGTAAAGCACAATAGTGCATGTTAGAAGGAGGAGGTTGACATGAGCACTTGGGTGAGGTTCCCGATATGCCCTTATTGGTAAACACCTGTCCTGGACATGCAGACAATTTGGAAGAAAGGCAACCCCATTGGAATATATTTCTTATTTATTTCTCTGCTGCCAAAAACGATGGTCGCATCTTGTTGAGGGTTAGGGACAGAGGATGTCACACTTTGTTAAGCCCTATGAGACAAATTGGGATTAGCAAATATGGGCTATACAACTAATAAAACCTGAATTCAGGACTGGGATTTAAGTATGACTGGAAAGAATACTTTAAATGTTTTTTTGGGTGGGAATATTCTGTGTATATGGTGAGTAATCTGAAATGGCAGGACCTGCTGCAGTGATTTCAGACTAATGATGGATCCAGCCCATATCTAAACACAGTGCCATTGGCTTTTTGGGCTAATCTGGGGTAAAGACTGGATGATTCAGTGCAGCAGTCCTTTCTTGTTTTAACACCAGCCTTTAACAGCAGCTACAGACAGCTGCTGACTGAGAGTCTGAGGAGCAGCAGCACATCTCTGAACCTGAGCCAGTCTAATCAAATCCAAATAATGGCTCTGACTCAAATTGGCCTCTGATTGGCTGTCTGCTCTGGCTCTTTACAGAAAGTAGCATCATTGACCACCCCTGCAAACTGTTTTGTTTCATTCATTTCTCTAACTGTCCTAGTTGTTTAAGTATCATATATTAGTTATTTTTATAATCTCCCCACAGTAACAAGGATGATTTTTAACACCTTTATGTTTTAAAGAGCTAATTCCACATGCAGCAGACTGCCTGAGGTGTCCGCATACATTTAAAGACTAGGGACCCCTCTTAGTTCAAACAGTCCTAACCAAAGGGTTCCACCAGGGAATTCACTTAATTACCTTCATTAAGGCAAAATGATACTTTGCATTTGTGTGCATCATGATTGTTCGGATCTAGACTGTGTATAAAGATGGATGATTTAAACTGTGTATAAAAATCATGAGTCAGTCTCAGCTGTCAATCATGATGTTTCACCAGAATTTTTATAGCATCAAATAAGTTGAAAAATTTGGGGAAATAATTTTATACCTGTATTTTGAGGTTTTATTTTGGCACTTGGCCTATTATGCAGCCAGCCACCAGTCTCCTTATACAGACTGAGTAACCTCAGAATTTGTATGTACAAATCAGGTTACTCTTAATGAATTTTCTATAGGATTAGGAAAATATGGACATTTAATCATTAATAATTTTTATGTTCATTTTATAGAATATTTATTGTATTGTAGTTCTGTAAAATACGGTTTCTTGTTGTTACACACAAGCAACAGTTGAATAGTTTCTCAAGGTTTCACCATTCTTTCTAGAGTATGTTGAAGCAGTTCTGACCCAATGACGCTACTTGTTAAACTACTTCTAATAATAATACAAATTGACAGGTTTTTAGTAGAGATGAGCCGGATACTCGGCTGAAACGAGTATCTGGTACGGATAAAGCACTTTTGCCGAGCACGAGTATAATACGAGTAATACAAGTCAATATCTGTGCTCGGACTGAATGAAAATCCTCACACAGCGTCACAGCGCTCCTCCCCTTCACACACCGCTCTGCTCACTCACTCACAGAACAGCTCTCTGTCTCTCAGTCACTCAGGTTCGCGGGTCTTTCCCGTTAACGTTTAGGGTTTATTCAGCTTGAAGTTTGTTTTTATTTCAGTTTGTACTTACTTATTAACCAGTAGAGTTCTGTTAAACGTGGGTTCGTTCAGACGTGGTGCTGGTAGAAAGCGACTCGCGTTGCGTCTCTGCCTGCGGCGGCTCCCGCAGCGGCAGCGGCAGCTCCAGCTCCAGAGGCAGCTCCGACTGCGGCGGCTCCCGAAGGGGAGCTTCCGCGAGCAGCCCAGCCCGAGGCTGCTATTGGCGGGGCTCCGCCAACAGAGCCTCTCGCTCCTCTGGATGAGACTGAGGTGGTACAGGTAGCCTCCGAAGCTCCGGAGAGTCTGCTCCCGGAGGTGGGAGTTCAGGGGGAGGCCCCCCTGTAAATAAACAGGTTTTTTTTTAACTTCACGCATTGAGTGTCTGACTACTCTCTAGCGTCTGGCTACTCTCTCGCTCTCTCTCTCTCTCTCCATCTCTCTGCCGGTCGTTGGAGTAAACCGTCAGTTGGCTCTAACCAGTTTTATTTTACTTCACGCACTGAGTGTCTGACACTTTCTAGGTAGTAATGGTATAACAAATATTACAAATTAAGCTACACACACACACACACACACACTCCCCCTCTCTCTCTCTCTCATGATCAGTGATACAGAATAATGAGTGATACAGAGAGTATTTCAGCTGACACTGAACCACCAGTCAGAGTTTGCTTAACCTTGCAGGACAGTGAGGGTGGCAGTAGCACCCACCTTTCCCCCACTGAGACCAATATTGCATCTGGTGATGAAGGTCCTCCTCCACCAAAGACCAAGAGGACTTCTGCAGTATGGGACTCTTTCACTGTGTCTGAAAATGATCCCTCCAAAGTTCGTTTGCTATTGTGATCAAAATCATTGATACGAAAGGTCAATGCTGATGCTGTCCTGTAATAGTTTTCTAATCAGCAATAAATATAACAATTTCTGATCAACCCATATCAAATGCATGCTTAAAATAACATACTGGGTAAAGCCCTGCCCGTTTCAAGACAACCCGGCCTACTTCCGGGTTAGGCCCCGCCCACTCCGAGTACGGATACGGATACAGATAATTCATATGGTTAACAGATACAGATACAGATAATGCTGTACTCACTCATCCCTAGTTTTTAGGTTCTTGAACCAGCTCCGAACCAGCATGAGCAACTTATTCTTGTAAATGAGAGGAATACATTAGCATAACAGATGGCTTGATGCTAACTGTGGCGAGTACACTTAAGAGGCAACGATCGCTGGCTCCCCATGTCTTTATCGTTTACTGCTCCGTTCCCCTTCCTCTCTCTCTCTCTCTCTCTACCTACCTACCTCACATCACTTATTTGATTCCTCAGTCCGAACAGATGATGATCATGTGAAGCTAGAATGGTCTCTTGGATTAGCAAGAGGAAAAAATAGGTCATAAATAGATCTCACCGAATGTCTCCACCTGATGGTTTAGATGTCTCACTCATTCGTATAATTTGTGTGTCACACAGTCGAATCATCTAAGATTTGTTCCAAATGTTACTTAGTGTGTTCCTTATATTTGTTTTATCAGCTCTGGGATGCTGTTATTCTATTCAATGATGTTGCTTTTTCCTCTAATAGTTTTACCTTTAAATACTCCTTTAACTCTTACCTTACCTTGGATGTTCTCTAATTCCTGTGAATCCATGATTGATGAGGATATTTCTGATCATATTCCCATATTAATTAATTAACTCACTTTCAGGGGTGATTTACCTGAGATGTTTGTTGAGAGCAATCCCAGCGAGATTTGGATTTCATGGATTTTTGTCCCATCTAGTTACAAATAACTCTTTCAAGACACATATTCAGATATTTTCTCTTGTTCTAACATTGTGAGAGGCGTTTTTCAACTTTTCCACTGATTTCCTAGGACTTGATTCATGGATCTTGATTAAAAGCCAGATTTAAGGAACTGATATCTATGTGTTTGTGATTTGATGCAGCTTGATTGAATTTTAGGCGAATGTTGGGTTTTAATACAAGTGCTCATATCTACCATCTCCATTTTTGTATTTCTTGTTATCACATTAAATACATTAAAGAGCTGTTACTATCTGCTTTACCCCTCCTGTTTTATGCAAATAAGTGCTTACCACTCTCAGGCTTAATGCATATATCAAATCGATCTGATTACTCTAAGCTAATGATATTTAAAATGTTCAGATCATTCTGACATTGTGACGCTCAGTCACTTATGTTTATGGTTTTCTGTCTCGTTGTGTTTTCTATTTCCTGTTTTATTTTGTAGCCTCGCTTTCACTGTGTCTTGTTCCAGCTTCTCAGTGTCTCACTTCCTGTCTTTGATTGTCATCTCCAATCCTCATGTGTTTCACCTGTGTGTAATTGCCCCTGCCTTCCTTCTGTGTATTTAAGCCTCTGTTTCCCTTTGTCTGGTGTCGGTTCGTTAACTGTTTCTCCTACTCATGTCCACACGTCGTGAGATATGGTTTACCTGTTCCTGCTGTCTCGACCAGCTTCTCCTGCTTCCTTGTGCCTTGTTCTTAGTGCGCCTTGTCGCCAGAGTTACTTGTGTTAGTGTTAATGTTTTGTTTTGTCTTGTTTCAAGACTCTTTTTATATTAAATACCTTTTTTGTTGACAACCTATGCATCCTGGTTCCATCTCTTCACCAAACCGTAACAGACATGTAACTGAGGAGGTGGATCAATAGTCTGGCTTTAGTTCACCACCTCACGTCTGCATCGCCACTTTCACGTCTCTTTTGTACGCTTGAGTCAGAGTTTGTGTGGATATGTGTCGTACGTCAGTTCAGGCCCCGTTTTGTGAGTATGCAACGGTTATAAATGAGACCCCTGATCTTTATGATACCATTGTGGTATGATATCAACAGTTAAGGCGACCTGACCTATAACGTGCATCTGTCCTGATGCTGAAGCAGCGTTGGTAGTAATAATGCAGCATGTGCTGTCACTGCATCGATGCTTCTCAGTTCACGTTCAGTTCAATAAAATGGCAAAACTCGAAAAGGAAACCTGGAGTGATTTGTGTTCACATTGCAAAAGGTAAGCGAACCGCAATGCAGTTTTAAAACAAAACAAACTCAGACCAGCTCAGGCAATGCTGACTCATCGTAATGAGTTTGTTTGTAGGCCTGAAAGGCACCAAGTGTGTAAACACCCTCAATCCAATTTCATTGCATCAGTTTCTCCCAAGAGTGTAACAAACAGCACAAGTCCCGACAAATAGAATCAAGAAATATCAGACAGACATTATAAATCATGCACAATGAGGGTAAAGAAGGTGTGTGGACACCTTTGAGGAGGTACATGACAAATAGCACCGGCCTGTTAAAGTGATTGATTCATGTAAATGCCATTGGAGAAGGTGAATGTGTATTTGTGTGTTGTTGGCTGTGTGAGGATGACATTACAGTTGCATAAAGCACAATGTCACAGGATAGAAACGAGCGCTCTAAGACCCAAGATGAGGCAATGAGGCATAGAGCAAACTGGAACCCAAACACACACACAGCAATGCATGACCAGTTGAGCAAATATCACAGGAGAGCACACACGCGCAATGGCACTCAGGCATTATAGTACATTTGAAGGGCATAGCCAGACAAGAGAGTAAATATCACAAACATGTACACACACACACACACACACACAGTCAGTCATGCCAGAAGAGTAAATATCAGCTGTAAAAAAAAAGGCAAACAGGAAACCCTGAATCATCATAGCTTTCAAAGAGTAATTTGTAAATAAAAACCTGGAGATGTAAAGGCCTTTAATAGATAATATACATATACATTAAACAATTGTTTTTGATATCAATGTATTGCTGCTGATCAATATTAATTAAACGATAGCTCAAACAGTTATGTGATGATAAGACAATCATCACCTCACTCTTAAGTTCTCCTCAGCTCTATTGAGCAATTTGGTGTAATGTCATCACTTAACACATCAACCTCCAACTATACACTGGGGAGCAGCTGAGCTAGGGCTTGAGCAATGGATTGGGTCGCCCATTAACCAGAAGGTCGGTGGTTTGATTCTTGGCTCTGCATTCCAAGGTATCTTAGGGCAAAATACTGAGGCCCCAAACTTTAAACAAGAAAAGGACAGATTAAAGAAGTTCTTTATGAGAGTGAACGGGTGAATGTGGCTGGTAAAGTAAAATGTGTTGAGTTGTTGATAAGACTAGAGAAGCACTATATAAATTCAGTCAATTAACAATTACACTACCCACTGTACAGTACCCACCCACAAGGGTAGAGACTACTTTGGAGCCAGACGTTTTTTCTCAGAATTTGGTGGAGGCCAAAACGGAGCATAAAGATGCATGATTAAAAACAATGCATTGTGGCAGGTATGGGCTGCCCCTTTAAGGAATGTTGTTGTGTGTGACGTAGTGCACCTGGGTAATGTGGGTAAGGCGCTACATATTGTGAGAGAACGAGATGTGAATGACCACCTAGAGGTGATGAAGGTGATGCTCCTGCTGGAAAGCCGAATAAATAAAGTTGCGGTGTTACAACCAAAGGAACGTCTAATCCTCCTTCTTCACGGATCGGTCCGGGCGGCTGGTCACCGGCCAGACAGCGAGCCAAGTTAAATAGTGAGCTTCGAACTACGGTTCGCAGCCGAGATACTGGTCAGAGTAGGTAACAGCATGTTTAAATAAAACACTAAAGTATCAAAATGTGTCCAATTAAGGCAATTGTGTGTGATTTACTTGCAGTGTGTTTATCCGTTGTGTAGTGTTCTGCAGAACATGTGTTTGATCATGTTTTCTGAATTTGTGTTGAGCTTTCAGGGCCATTGTACTAAACCAAAACTATACATCTCATACTAGTCTAAATTTGAGAGATAACCTAAAGCATGTTGTGTGATTATGGGCTGAATATGTGTATGAACTATGGTAAAGGTAAGACAGCTACACACATCCATCAACTAACAGATCTGCACTTAGTCTTTATGAATGTCATCTTGAAGTCATTCATTCCATTGTTAGCCAAGTGGCTAATTTGCCAGAGCAAGAGGCAGCATGACTTTTATTGCTCTACATCAGTGCTCACCATTGTAGGCTAAACATCCCAGCTCAACAAAGAATACATTGGTGAGTCAACTGTCTAAACCCGTGGTCGCCAACCCGTCTATCGCGATCTACCGGTCGATCTCGCAGTCTTCACTGTCAATCCCCGAACTCTCTGGACTCACTGGCTGCGGTTTCGCTGCAGATCAGCTGTGTGTCAGTTGTTCACATGGAAGCGTGTCCGCTGCTGGCGGCAGAGCTGCTGGTTTATCTACTGCATTGCCTTCAAAACAAGTTGGTTTATGTACTAAAGTAAATACTAGTATACTAAGGAAACAAGACACACATCTTCATGTCTGTTGATAGCAATAATCAAAGCCCCGTTAGAACCTTAGAAGAGATGAATGGATACAGAGAGTGAAACGCTGAAGTGCTTTTACTTTGAAACAGGTTCGGGAAGTGTTGTATATACGTTTGTGTCATAGACAGATAAACATTGTGTTTTACAGAAGAATTAACAGAAACAAATATCTTTCAGCTGAGTTTTGAGGTTTATCTGTTAAAATTATGTTACAAACATAAGTGGTTGCACCTTTTCTGTAGGCACCCCAGCATTTCTGTTGATGGAATCCATTCTTTTGTTTAACTAGGACATTTTATCGTGAAATATTTGCAGGAGCAGAATATCCACAGCTTCAAACTATATAGAATTTGTATTAATTTGAGTACAAGGGACTACTTTCACACAAGGAAATAGTCACATTTATGGCCATATTCAAGTCAAAGGCCATGTAAAAAAAAATTTGCTGCAGTGTTGAACTGAAGCTAAATATTGTGCACTGAACAGATGCTGTAAATATTAATTGATATTAATGTGAGTATTGTTAATTGAATAGATACATTTGCATAACTGCCTTTCTCTGTGTATATTGAAGCTCGTACATACAGCCTTTAACAGAAAATGCAAACAGAGTGGTAAATCTCAGCTTCCGTTTGGATTTAAAAAGTGATCTTGGGCTGGAAAAGGTTGGAGACCACTGCTCTACATCAATAACCAAGATCGTAGGGTAAAAATATTGCAATCAGACAAAGATTCATATTTTCTCAAATGACTCTTATTATTTGTTATTACCAAGTTGAACTAGTCGTCTGTGCTAGAGAGGTGCAATCAGACAGTGGGTTAGAAACAAACATAGTAGGAAGGGTCATGTGCTATTTGTTCCCTGTTGAGGTCCAACGATATGCTGTAATCTGCTTGTGTTGCAAGTATAACCATACAAATTTCTAATACCACAGCAGAGATTAAATCAGTATATAGAACGTGCATTAATCTGATAACAGTTAAGCAGCCTCGCAATAAATGAAAGCAAATTCACACTTTGAAATATTATAGGCTGACCTGATGTACACACCACAAGGAGATCGTCCTCTCAGTCGAGTGTGTCGACTGGTTGAACCTACGCTGCATGAGAGGCATGGAGCTGGATTTTATTAAGGCAGCATGAAGCATGAAGGATAGATCTCTCTCATATCTGTGTTTTAATTGCAAGCTCTCTTTTATAATCAGATTAGCTGGAGAGAGCAGTGAAGAGGCATATAAAACAAAGGAATAATTGAATTAGAGGCATTAGAGCAGGGAGGAGGATAACAGAAGAGCATGCTTGTCATAGAGGAAGAAATAAAACATCACAGCAGCTGGTTGCATGGAGAAATTACGGAGTATTGGGGATCCACAGGAGGAAAAAAAATCAAGAGGGTATTAGATGTTCACTAATAGCCTCCCCTCTGATGACCTCAGCGCACTGGCCGACTCATAGTCTTTGCAGGTTTGTCTGGCAGCATTGGCTGGAGTCTGAGCATCATTATTCTGACCATTACAGGGTGATCGTTATGGCAACAGCACTGTCTGCTTCTTGAGTCGTTATTGTTTTGCTGATAAAGGAACTGAGATATGGTCTGATCAGTAGGTAGAATAAAAGCTGCTCTGTGTTATCTGTTTGGATGCAGGCTGAGTGGCCAATACATTAAACAAGTGGTGCGGTGACCTTACTAAGAAACGGTCCACTGGGGGGACATGAACTCACATGGATCAGTGCCTCTGCAGTATTTATGTTTGTACATCTGGAACTTGTGATCACACATGACTGATGTAGAAAATATCAGCAATCTTTTAATAGAGGGTCTCAACCGGTCAGTGGGTCACAGGAGGTTTAAAGATGAAAGTCAGTGAATAACTGGCCTGATGATAGCAGACAATCCTCTGAGTCATCACAGTATAAGGTCAATTTTTTTTGGATAAGTGGCCTTTAAACCAGCCAGCCTTGAATTGGGTGCCTGATCATCAGGAACAATTTGGTGTGTTAAGCAGTCTGCCCAAGGACACTTTGACATGTGGACAGGAAAAGGTGGAGATTTGAAATGAATGCATTAAGGTGATATCCACATATGCTCTCCAAGGCATATTTCATTCAAAGTAATAACTGCAAACATACAACATGTTGCAGCTCCTATGAGTCTTGCACCGCACAACACTCATACTTGTTAGATAACTTAAAAGCCTCTCCCCACACAAGATTTAAATGTCTAGGTTGAGCACTGGCAAGAAGCTAACAGGATGCAGCCATCCGCTGCAGTGATTTCATTTAGCATAGTAACTTGAAAATTAAAGCTGCACTTATCAATATTTGTATATCACATATGGATCAAATGACGATGCCCAGAACCAAACAGCAGACACAGTTTGACAGCCGCTCGCGAACATGTAGCAGCAACAGATATTTCAGACAAAACAGAGAGCTAAAAAGAAAGTGATGATTGGACTTACACTGTTTCTGGTGACCGGAAACTTGCAAGTTAAAATAAATAGGAAATCAAGTAAAAGTGTCACGAATTCTCCCTCTTATTGATATTTCAGTTTGTCTGATCTTAAGTTTTGCATACTAATCCCCTTGTCATTTCAGAACTCGGCCACTCCCCTACTGCTCTGCTCTTCCTCATTCCTCTGATCCCTTCACCGGCTCCACCCTCAGACCCACCTGTCATACATCTACTCATTAGTCTCCCCTATATATCTGCCTGCCTGTTCCCCTTGTCCTCTTCCAGATCGTTTAGTGTTTCGTGCCTAATCCTTCCAGCGTTTTCCTCCTGACTCATCTCCTGCCTGAACCCCATCGTGACTTGCCTGCTTTTTCCCTGGACTCCTCTTCTGCCTGCTCCTTGCTGGATTTACTTGTATCGGACTGACTGCCTGGCTCCTGACCCCTGCTACATTTTAATAAACCAAGAACTTTGTTCATCATCACTCTGCTTCAGTGTTATGGCTTTTGGGTTCACACCTGCCATTCTGCCAGCCCTGACAAAAAGTGTGTTGTCCACAAACATTCACATCTACTTCAAGACGAGTCAATCCTGTAAAAATTGTTGCGAACAATAAATATAGCTGGCCAATACATCAGTTGGGATCAAAGGCTTATGTAATCAAAAATGTCAATCTAAGATCATTTTTGAAAAAAATTCACAACTTAACTGATAAAGCTATAAAAACGTTGGCAAAATATTTCAATACACTGGAACTTTTCTGATGTGGTGCATTTTTCAGTAAGTAAACAACTGTAAATTACAAAAGCATGCTGCCTATCAGTTTGGATTTTAAAGTCACGACCAAAGCTACTGTAGTCAGTTTGAAGCCCCAAATTGACATCTTGTCAATTTCTCATTTGTACAGAGTTGGCTGTAAACAAACAAATCGAGAATATATATTCTTCAAGATAAAAGGCAGACAGACTTTCTACCTCACAGTGTTTTTCTCAATGAAATTACATTTCTCCTCATGTTTAGGTCAAATTTTTTACTCATATTCTCCAAGGCATCAGTTTACACTGTTGTAGCAATGCCACAGTTCAGTAATTTTCTCAAACAATTCTGATGGTAATGCACCTTTCAAGACCAAGAAATTCATGTCTTAACTCGACTCTCAGAAATCATACTGCCAGCAGAGAGAGTGATGCACAGTGGCGCCGTTAAATTAGAAGATGACGAGTTGTATCATATATTTCACATCCAGTAATATAGATTTTTGACACTTACCCCCTAAGACGAATGTGATCTATACATATTCACACATTGAAAATAATGAATACAGACTTCTGAGCACATTGAAAGCAGAAGGTAGTATACAGTAAGGGACTGCCACAGCAACTAAAGAACAAAAGGAGAAAAACTAGACAAAGGCATGACAAAGGTCAAACTCAGTACAGTGTACTTAACCCGAGGCACACTTCTGCACCCGCTGGGCCACTAGGGAGACCCCATCATTGTCAAGAGCTGCTTCAAAGAGAGCAGTCATCAAGGCACAGAGACTGCCCATCGGCAAGCGCTGACATCGAGAAATCAAACACACCACAGCAGTGTGAGTAATCTCACGGCTAATGTCTAATATCTAATGGCCTTAATAAAAAGCCCCTGCTAAGATCCTCTCAGCACTGCATTGATAAATCACTGCCTTAATGAAAAATGGGCCTTATCACAGTGCAGAGCTTGGTGGGCTGCGGCACAGCCCCATTTGTTAAAGCAGCTTCCTGTGGATTTGGTGTCGTCTTAGTTTCCTTTCTACTTCTCTGTTTTCTATTCCTCCCTCTGTCTCCCGTTTGTATGAGCATCTCCCTCACATTTGATCTAAGCTCTCTCTGTCATCTGTTTCAACCTCTTGCCGCTATGTTTAGCCTCTAATTTATTCACCAACTTCCTGGGGTTTTTCTTCTTATTCTTTCACAACATCTATTTTTCCCCATCGCTCTCCCCCTCCACTAACCCCATCATCCATTCTCCTGCTTGCTGCTTCCAGGTCTTTCATTTGATCTTTTCTTTTTCTTCTCTCCTCCCATATTTTTCTTTCCCTCATGATTCGGTTGTCCATGGCCTCCCTCTCCCTGCCTCTGTCTGCCTATCTGTCTAATTTGTATACCAGAGGTGTCGTGTTGTGTTCTGTGGTCTTGGTGGGTAGGCTGCCTGGTGAACAGAGCTGCTGTGAGGAGGTAATTAACCGCTGCTCATTTAGACAACAGGCTCAATCAGCAAGACAGAATGACTACATGTGGGCTGGAATGCCAATTGCAGAGTCCTCAAACACATACACACACACACACACATATAGACATGCACAAATGATTACTCAGAGAACCTTCTCTGGAAACAAATGAACAGATAATATAAAGTCTACATTCATGCTGATAAATAAAGATTTCACTGATTATGAGATGAGAAAATATGCCAGTGTACAAATCCTCTTTTTCAAATTGTTAAAACAAATGGCTCAGATTTACATTTCATCAGTAATTCCAGACCAACCACATAATTTGGGTGTATATTAAGTACAGTATAGTGCAGCATGTGCATCTATATAAAGTCACTAGTGACAGTTGTAGGCTATGGTTGGTTGACTGACTAAGAGCATCTATGTCTTAATAACATATGCCAAAGGTGTGTGTGGAGTCCCTACAGATGCTGGTAGCTTCTTTGAGGTAGCATGAGCTTTAAATGTCCTTCAGATCTGGGAGTTGTATCCAAATGATATTCTGTACACTTGAGGTAAGCCATTGAAGAGGTTTTCCATCCACACATATTTGAAACCATGGAGATGCAGCATGTCAGGATATATTCACGATGGGATTCTACGACAGAAGGCCACCAGCTGATATTGGAACAGACCAACTTTCTTCAGGCAAAACGGCCATTGGACCATGTGAGTTCCTCTGAGATTCAAAGGGGATCTTCTCTTGGTCTTCCAAAGCCTAAAATGAGCTCCTTGGTCTCTGCAGTACTGAAGGACT
Organism: Pseudopleuronectes americanus; assembly: GCA_038501795.1. Lineage (NCBI taxonomy): Eukaryota > Metazoa > Chordata > Actinopteri > Pleuronectiformes > Pleuronectidae > Pseudopleuronectes > Pseudopleuronectes americanus. Next base: position 4,773,134 of record CM076723.1, read on the forward strand.
CTTCAGATTCCAGACTTCCACCATGTATACTGATTACCCTTGTGTCATCTTCTAACTCCTCAGTGGTTTGTTCCCAAACATCCCTCCTCCCTCCTCCCCCTGACTGTCCCTCAAATGCTGTGAGGGTCCCTCTTCCCCTCCTCTGGCTCATAAGCTGACTTTCTTCTTCCTGACGAATCCAACCCTCCTGCTCTCCAGCCTGCAGCCTCTAAAGTATCCTTCACATCTCACTATGTTAGAAGACAGCTGAGGAAACTCCACTCAGGCAAGGCTGTGGGCCTCTATGGTTTCAGCCCTAAGGGGGTTCAAAGCCTGTGCCCCCCAGCTCTGTGGAGTGCTTCACTGTGTCTTCATCATGAGCCTGAGACTTCAGAGGGTCCCTGTGCCGAAGAAGCCTCTTCCCAGTTGCTCCAAGGGCTTCAGACCAGTAGAGCTGACGTCCGACATCATGAAGACGTTTTCTGATGACTCTGCAATAGTTGGACGTATCAGCAAGGTCGAGGATGCTGAATACAGGCTGTGGTTGGTAACTTTATCACATGGTGTGAGCAGAACCACCTGCAGCTCAATGCGACAAAGACAAAAGAGCTGGTTGTAGGTCTGAGGAGGGTTAGGACACAGATGACCCCTGTTTCCATCCAGGGGTCAGCGTGGACATTGTGGAGGAGTATACATACCTGCAAGTGTTTATAGACCTTAAGCTGGACTGGGCTAAGAACACTCATGCCCTCTAAAAGAAGGCAGAGAGCTGCCTCTATTTCCTTAGGAGACTGATGTCCTTCGACATCTGCTGGACTATGCTGAGGATGTTTTAGGAGACTGTGGTGGCAAGTGCTCTCCTGTTTGCTGTTGTGTGCTGGGGCAGCAGACTAAGGGTTGCGGACGCCAACCACAAAATAATGATCATAATTAGTCGTTTCAATGAATTAAGGTCATTTTTTCACAACCTTAAAAGCATTCGCTAGAATGCTGATCCTAGCATGCTAACGTTACATCGTTGTCGCATGATAATCCCATTTTAATTTAATGTCGCATATACACAATGAACATGATTAAAGCCCCATATAGCCGCAATGTTTCTGACCTTAACTGCTCCTCTAATAACAAAGCAGCCTGGTAGGGTTTTATAGAGACTACCGCTAGCTGTCTGAAGCTGTGTGCTTTTGATTTATACATGAAATAATGCCAAGCAACTTAGCATTTCAGGTACCATTGGATGAATGGCAAATGTCATTGTGCTGAACCATTATTTACACAGTACGGAGGGAAAGCAGGAAACATGTCCGGGACATTAACTTGATTTCATTCATATGCATTAGCAAAGATTTTATTATATAGGTTTTGTCACTGCAAGAAACAGCATAGGTTTATTTAAGATCTCAAAAATATTACACCACAGGAAACCAGAAGGCGGATTAGATTCTGAGCAGAAAATGAGCAGCTGTTTTTAAAATGGAAAAGTGCTGCAAAAGCTCTTTTTGTAGTGAGTAATGTGTTTAATGATTGCTTTACTGTACACAACTCAGTTTTTTAATTCTGTTAACATCCCTCTTCATATATGTTTTGATACAGGCCAAAAACCGGCTCATGGCTATTCTTTGAAGACATGTTCGAGGGGTTGGGTGCCCGGCCCTCAATGGACCCACCTGTTGTGGTTCCATGTTTCAGGGCTGATGAGGAACCCATAACACTTGTTATGGTAAGGAGATAAGCCACAATCACATATACAATGTAATGCGTTGATTTTAACCATGCTACGTAGCCTGAAATGTTATTATTTATCTTTTCATATGATAATAGTAATGTGTTTCTTTTAACGTAGTTATTATATATTGTAAAGAGCGTAAGGCCATATCACCTCGTTTTGGAATATAATTCTTTCTAATTTATTGGTTTTCTTTCAGGACATCATTGAGCCCACGAATAAAGACACCACAGCAGGCAATTCTTCAATTGCAGCCAGTTCTCAGAGAGCCTTCCCCATCATGGTTAAAGCCCCCTAACAACTTCTCCAAAAAAGAAGAGGAATACCAACAATATTATCAATCAAATTTTATTTGTATAGCCCATATTCACAAATTACAATTCATCTCATAGGGCTTAACAAGGTGTGGCATCCTTTGTCCTTAACCCTCAGCAACAGTCAGGAAAAACTACTAAAAACCCTTTTAACAGGGTAAAAATAAGTAGAAACCTCATAGAGAGCCACAGGACGGACAGAAGTGCAATAGATGCCACGTGTAGAAAACATTCATCATTAAAGTCTTTAGCGGCATTGATGCAGTCTTGCTGCAATCACAGTCCATGGTCAGCAACCAGCAGGACCACCATCCACCATCCAGACCAGAGGCCACTCCGGTCCTCAGTCACCGTCCACCGCCGCCCACCAGGACCCACCACGAGCCACCGCCGCGGCCCTGGTCCACCTCCTGTACCCAATGCTAACGCGACACAGGGTCCGCCACCAGCACCACGATCAGCCCACACAACACAGAATCCGCCACACTGGGTCCACCACTGCGACCCCCGATGCGCGATCCACAAACAGCAATCCATGGTGCGGCCACAGAGGCCCTGGATCTGCGGGTGATAAAGCAAAGGGATTCCGGGGAAGGGGGATAGGGATGGAGAAGAGGAAGGAGAAGCTGGAAAAAGAAGCTCTGTGTTTCATAAAATAGAACAAGTTACGTTCTGCCGCACTAATTAGCTCTAACTATAAGCTTTATCAAAAAGAAAGGTTTACTCTTAAACGAACAGATGGTGTCTGCCTGCCGAACTGAATTTGGTAGATTATTCCACAAGTGAGGGGATACTAACAGCTCTTTAAGGTAAAAAGGCGCTATATTATTAAGGGCCTTGAAGGTGAGGAGGAGAATTTTTAAATTCTATTCTAGATTTAACTGGAAGCCAGTGTAGCGAAGCTAATACTGGAGAAATGTGCTCTCTTTTCTTTGATCTTGTCAGGACACGTGCTGCGGCATTTTGGACAAGCTGTAGAGTCTTTAACGACTTACTGCTGGAGCCTGATAATAATGAGTTACAATAGTCCAGTCTCGATGTAACGAAAGGCGTGGACTAGTTTTTCTGAATCTTTTTGCGAGAGGACATGCCTGATTTTTTGAATATTACGCAAGTGGAAAAAGGCAGTCCGAGAAATTTGTTTTAAGTGACTATTAAAAGATAAATCAGGATCGAAGATCACTCCCAAGTTCCAGACTGTTTCGTTGGAAGCAATGGGCAATGTCGTCTAGCGCAGCTATATCATTAGATAATGTATCTCTAAGGTGTTTGGGGCCAAGAATTATAACCTCTGTTTTGTCTGAGTTTAATAAGAGAAAATTGCGGGTCATCCAGGTTTTTATGTCCTTGAGACATGCTCGAAGTTTAGTTAATTGATTACTTTGTTCAGGTTTTATTGACAAGTATAACTGGGTGTCATCCGCATAGCAGTGGAAATTTACCGAGTGTGTCCTGATAATGTTTCCTAGTGGAAGCATATATAATGAGAATAAAATTGGGCCGAGCACAGAGCCCTGTGGAACACCATGGTTAACTTTGGTGCGCACAGATGTCTCATCATTAATTTGCACGAATTGGGAGCGGTCAGAAAAATACGATTTAAACCAGTTAAGGGCGGTTCCATTAATATTAATTAACTGTTTGAGTCTTTGTAATAAAATTGTATGGTCAATTGTGTCGAATGCTGCACTGACATCTAACAGAACGTGGACAGACACAAGTCCCTGATCTGAGGCTATTAAAAGGTCATTAGGGACTTTTGCCAAGGCTGTCTCTGTGCTGTGATTGGCTCTAAACCCCGACTGAAAGTCTTCATATACACTCCTGATCAAAATCTTAAGACCAGTTAAAAAATTGCATGAATTTGCATTTTGCACTGTTGGATCTTAGCAAGGTTCTAAGTAGAGCTGCAAAATGCAAAAAGAAGAAATGGGAACAAGAGACCAAAAGTTGTGAGCAGGCAATTTATTGAAAACAACAATTTAACTAAAATAGGCTGTTCATCAGCTGATCAAAAGTTTAAGACCACAGCCTTTAAAAGCCAAAATCTGTGCAAAAATTTGGATTCCATGTCATTTCCTGTCAAGTAATCACACTGTGAAGATCTCTTGATGGCAAAGGCAAAAAAGCTCACCGTCTTTGAACATGGTAGGATTGTTGAACTGCATAAACAAGGCCTCTCACAACGTGCCATCGCTGCTGAGGTTGGACGCAGTAAGACAGTCATTTATGCATTTCTTAAAAGATCCTCAGGGTTATGGAACAAAAAAATCAAGTGGTAGACCCAAAAAAATCTCACCGGCGCTGAGCCGGAGGATCCGAATGGCTGTCCGTCAAGACACGGGACGATCCTCGTCCCAAATTAAGGCCATTACTGGTGCTGACTGCAGCCCAATAACCATCAGACGGCATCTGCGAAGGAAGGGCTTCAAAAACAAGAAACGTCTTCAAAGGCCACGTCTCCTTCAACGCCACAAAATTGCCCGTTTAGACTTTGCAAGGGAGCACCAAACATGGGACATTCAAAGGTGGAAGAAAGTTTTATTCTCTGACGAGAAAAAATGTAACCTTGATGGTCCTGATGGCTTCCAACGTTACTGGCATGACAAGGAGATGCCACCTGAGATGTTTTCTACGCGGCACAGTGGAGGGGGCGCCATCATGATCTGGGGTGCTTTTTCCTTCAATGGAACAATGGAGCTCCAGGTTGTGCAGGGGCGTCAAACAGCAGCTGGCTATGTGGAGATGTTGCAGCGGGCATCCCTCATGACTGAGGGCCCTCGTCTGTGTGGTAACGACTGGGTTTTTCAGCAGGACAACGCTCCAATTCACAATGCCCGTCTGACCAAGACTTTTTTCCAGGAGAATAACATCACTCTTTTGGACCATCCTGCGTGTTCCCCTGATCTTAATCCAATTGAGAACATTTGGGGATGGATGGCAAGGGAAGTTTACAAAATGGACTTCAGTTCCAGACAGTGGATGCCCTTCGTGAAGCCATCTTCACCACTTGGCGCAACATTCGCACTAGCCTTTTGGAAACACTTGCATCAAGCATGCCAAAACGAATTTTTGAAGTGATCAACAATAATGGTGGAGCTACTCATTACTGAGTCAGTTTTTGACACTTTAATTTCTGTTTTAGGAGGGTGCTGTGGTCTTAAACTTTTGATCAGCTGATGAACAGCCTACTTCAGTTAAATTGTTGTTTTCAATAAATTGCCCTGCTCACAACTTTTGGGCTCTTGCTCCCATTTCTTCTTTTTGCATTTTGAAACTCTACTTAGAACCTTCCTAAGATTCAACAGTGCAAAATGCAAATTCATGCAATTTTTTAACTGGTCTTAAGATTTTGATCAGGAGTGTATATTATTTTCCTGGCGAAACTCACACAGCTGAGTTATGTATTTCATTGTGCGTGAGAGTGCCAAGGAGCAGAACCGGAACGAAGACAGTAAAGCCAAGATGGAGAGTTTCCTTTGGTCATACCCATTGTAGGAAGCACGTTTTAGCATCACTAGCATCTCTCTAACATTCACCTATACATACATACTGCCTGGCTGCCTGGCTGCCTGCCTGCCTGGCTGCCTGCCTGCCTGCCTGCCTGCCTGATTGCTTGCTTGCTTACTTGCTTGGCTGGCTGGCTGCCCGCCTGCCTGCCCTAGCTAATGAGTAGTGTGTTCAAATGTTAATAATCACATTAATTTGTCTTCCTCTGCACAAACGAAGGTGCGGCATCTGCGGCCGACATAATAGATATTTCAGACGACGAGGAACTCTACGCTGCTGCCATGGAGGTGGACACAATGCGTGAGTGTATTTGTCTTATATATATATATATATTATATATAATATTGTGTGTGTGTGTATCTTTATCAGTGTGTATTTTACAGTTTCCCAGGCTGGACCCACCCGGGCTGGACCCACCCGGGCTGTATCCACCCGGGCTATATCCACCCGGGCCGGACCCACCCTGACCGGACCCCAAGTGCCTGCCGTCCACCGCCCTGTGGGCGATGCACCGGATCATCCCCCGCTGCTGCTCACCGGCGCACAGGTAAAAGTGCGGGAACGGATTGTGTGTAGTTGTCAATATCATCTGCTCTAGATTAATCTGCATATGCCATGTGATTGTCCATGCAGCTTCTGCCCAAGGGCTGGAGGCAGACGCTGCCGGAGGAACAGCATGAGTGGTTGGGACGGGCGCTGTTCACCGCCGGCACGGGGAAGCATCCTGTCCTCACCAGCGAGCTGCGCCTCTGTCATTTATTTGTCTTCCTCTGAACAAACGAAGGTGCGGCAGACATAATAGAGCTGTCGGACGACGAGGAACTCTTTGCTGCTGCCATGGAGGTGGATACACTGCGTGAGTGTATTTGACTTAAACCTCGTTATTACTATTGTGACAACCCTGGAGTTGTCTGCTGTGTTTGTGTTTGTGTTTCAGGCTCCTGTAGGCGGAGTCAGACCCTAGTGATCAGCAGTGATGTGACCAATATTTAAGAGGCCTGCAGACTGGCCTCTGGTCTCTCATTCACTTTGTCTACCTCCACATGGAGATGTGGAGGTTTTCTTTGTATTTGTTGTTTGCAGTATTATTAACTGCAGAACTTTGTGCCATTCGTTGTTTCTTGTTGCACGCCTGGGCTAAGGTGTAACCCTATATATATGTGTGTGTGTGTGACAACTTGAGTGTGTATTTTACAGTTTCCCTGGCCGGACCCTCCCGTGCTGGACCCACACTGACCAGACCCCAGGTGCCTGCCGTCCACCGGCCAGTGGGCGATGCACTGGCTCACCAGTCACAGTTTCCGGCTGTGCTGTCATACAAGTAAGCTGCAATGTTAAAGCGTGCATGAGTGTGTCTGTCACTCAGCTGACACTAGTCTCCTTGTGCCTTTGCAGGTTGGCTTGCGATAAGAGGGTGGTCGGCATGATGAAGGCCCGGACTCTGGGCAACAGCGCCTCCCGCCTCCGTGCCGTTCTGCTGGAGCAGCACACCATCGATTGGTTGCTGCGGATCCTGCGCTACTTTTCAGTGCTGGACCAGCTCCAGCTGCCTGGCGTGGCTCCGCAGCAGGTGACGGTGCCGGCCCTGAGACATGTCCCCAATGCGCCCTGGCTGATTGCAGTCTACGCCAAGGAGGCCGGCGAGCGTCTGGAGGAGACGAAAGCCAGGGTGACTTCAGTCTTTGTGGACATCCTCAAAATGGACTCCAACGTTGGCAACGAGCACGGGCAGGTGCTCATGTCGGTCCTCACCGAGTCCGAGGGTGACGGGCTGTTGCCCATGGCGGACGGGCTGATGCGGCGCTACAGTGCGGCTGGAAAGCCCCCACCTCGGGTCCTGTATGTTGACCGGGACTGCTGTTCCGTCGCCGGACACTGCAAGGTAAAGATTACAACATCAACGACGACACAGACGCTAAGCCGCTTAATTTATCCAACCGAAACAAATTTTGTCTTCTTCTTCTTCAGACGGCGCAGATGTTCGGCGAGTGGGATCAGCTGGTGGTGAGGCTGGACATCTGGCACCTGATGCGTCGCTTTGCCAGGGGCGTCACCACAGACAGCCACCCGCTGTACGGCCTGTTTATGTCGCGCCTGTCGTTCGCCATCTTCGAGTGGGACGCTGAGGACGTGGCACGCCTGCAAGAGGCCAGGCAGTCCCCCCTGGATCCCACATCAAGAGAGCTGGCCCGTCACTGCCGCCGACGCACCAGGGGCGTGGAGGAGACGGAGCAGCTCATCCAGGATCTGCTGGACAGCCTGTGGGATGTGACTGATAGCATGGGTGTCCCCCTCATCAACCGCCCTGTGATGGAGAACATCTGGAGCATGCAGCGTCGCCATCTCCGCTGCATCCAGGATCCGCCGGGAGTGTTGCTGTACGCAAAGACGAGGGAGTTGACCAGGGGCGGCGTGGTGCTCCCCGTCTACCGCTGCGCCAGCGGCTCCACTTCCCTCGAGTCCTTCCACCTCCACCTGTGCCAGTTCATTCCGGGTGAGTGTGTGTGTGTGTGTGTGTGTGTGTGTGTGTGTGTGTGTCAGTCAGAACGAGCCAGCGTGTTCATACTGAGTGACTGACTGACTGACGTCCTCCTCCCTCTGTCTGTCCCCTCGCAGGCACGTCTGCCAACGCCCTCCACTTCCAGGTGTACCTGCTGGAGGGCCTGGTGAGGTGGAACGAGGACCGAGCCCGGTCAGCGGTGGCCGGCGGTGCCAAGTTCTCCACAGCGCGCTGCTACAGTGCTCAGCTGTTGAGACGCGTCAACAGGCTGAGCCAAAAATACATGGGGAAGAAGCTTGTGGAGAACTACACAGAGCCTGGGGAGTACGCCTCTCGCCGTCCACAAGGACGCCCTCGCCTCCTACGCCCGGCTGTTCCCAGAGATGGTGCAGGAGATCCAGTTGCGTAGGATGCACGATGGCTTTGTGTCGGTGAGGGGCATAACATAGGTGTAATGCTCTGAGGCTTTTGCGGGGTACAAACCCTATTTCTCTTTTTCCTCTTTAACTCAGGGGAGCTCATCGGGGTGGAGTACCTCTACTCCCAGACGGGCTACGGCGCTCTGCGGCGGGAAATGGCCCGCGATCCCGACGCGGGCGACGGGATGGAAGAGGAGTGGGACGAGGAGGAGGACGAGGACGAGGAGGACGAGGGCTTTGAAGAGGAGCTGCCCGGGATCGAGGCCTTTTTGCGAAATCTCCCGCCCGTGCAGGAGGAGGTAAGCCTCGTCAAGTCGGGCGACAGAGGGAGGGGCGTTTTGCCACGCCTATTAAATGCTTAACCTCTGCGGTTGCTTTCCTCTGTCTGTTGCAGGATGTACCCGGTCCAGACGGACACGGCGGGAACCACCACGTGGTACGTCTGGCCCAGGCCTTGGTGAAGCTGCTCAAATGCCAGTACGTGAACCCGGGGCAGGTGAGGCAGATAGGGGCTCTCTGGCAGAAGCTGTCAGACAGGGTCAAGGCCCCTATCTCCTTCCGCCCGCGACACCAGAAGCAGCTGACCAAGGGCCGCTTCAGAAGGCGCAGGTCGGTGACGAGCACCACGGCCGGCTCTGACAGCGCGACGCGGTAAATTTTCTTTCTACTCTTTGGATCATATTCATATGCAATTTCATTGTTTCTGATGATGTGCGCGATAGATAGTGCTGTATGTGACCATGGTCTCTCTGTCTCTCTCAATCTATCTATCTGCGTGTGTAGTTTGTTTCTCGGGCAGGGCGGGGGCGCTGCACAGTCTCCTGCTGTCAGCAGGTTGCTGGAGGCCATCTTTGTGGAGCTGTGCGGCATTCACCACGAGGGCCGTACCGTGGGCGGGGTCCGGGTGAACCGCTGGGGGGCCATCCGGACGGACTACTTCCACATCAGGGAGACCTTTTACACCACAAGGGGGTTGTCAAAAGCTGCCCCGCTCCAACTCCTGGAGGTCAACCAGCGGACCCTTGTGCAGTGGTGAGAGAGCGCCTTTTGCGTGCTATGTGTAGAATGTGCCTACTGGAAGGAAGAAACTCATAATCAATATCATTGAATTCACTTCCATCAGGCACCACAAGAGGAGCAAGCAGAGGATGGCGGAAGTAGTGCGCCTGGCGGTGCCGGGGCCCATCGCTCAGCAGTCGGCAGCGGAGCGCCTTCCTCCGGCCAGGGCTCTGCTGCAGGAGCCTCTGCAGCCTGAGCAGCCTCTCGTGGTCTCTGATTCAGAGGACGCCTCTGGCCAGGCTGTCACGCACAGAGGGCCCCTGGCACCGCCTCTGTTCAACATCCTCGCCTCTGCAGCCCAGGCCTCTGCAGCATCCACCTCTGCAGGCCAACCCGTCGCCTCGACCTCTGAAGGCCACGCCATCGCTACCAGCTCTGCACGCCAACCCGTCGCCTCGACCTCTGCAGGCCACGCCATCGCTACCAGCTCTGCACGCCAACCCGCCGCCTCGACCTCTGCAGGCCACGCCATCGCTACCAGCTCTGCACGCCAAACCGTCGCCTCGACCTCTGCAGGCCACGCCATCGCTACCAGCTCTGCACGCCAACCCGTCGCCTCGACCTCTGCAGGCCACCCCATACCTACCACCTCTGCAGGCCAACCCGTCGCCTCAACATCTGCAGGCCATCCCGTCGCCTCCACCTTATCTGCCGTGCCCAAAACAACTGCCTGCAGAGGAAGGTCCGGGAGGAACTGGTGCGGCGGCGAGCGGCAATGGGCCTTCCCACGAAGAGCAGGAAAAACATTTTATCTGTAAGCGCTGTGGCCAGCCAAAGACCCGGGAATACGGCCACAGTCGCTACAAATCCCAGCATTTCTGCTCCCGTGCGGAGGGCCGCTCAGTAGAGGACTGGCTTGAGGAGAAAAGGGCCGAGGAGGTGACAAAGAGACAACAGGTCAGTGACCCGATACCATGCACTGGCCCAGCACGCTTACCACATCCTTGTCCTTTGTTAACCGTGACGATCGTCTTTTTGTCTGCAGGCCGCCAAAGATGCCCGGGCCTCTCAGACCCCCTCCGGCCAGCAGGGAGGGTGGTAAAATGCATGCAGCATCGAGTTTGTGAGTATGAAATATCAATGCAATGATAGAGAGTGTACACAAAGGACAGGCAGTTGGTGATTCACTTTGGAAAGGTCAGCCCCTTGAAATGCAAATGTCTGTCTTTGTATATTCCTCTCTCAGACAGACACCCAGCCAGCCAGCCAGTCAGCCAACCACACAGCAGGGGCCCCGTTTCCAAACAGAGACACCCTGTCTGGCCAATCAGATTGCCAGCCGGCCATCCAGCCACGCGCTCAAAGAACCTGGGCATAGGTGTCGGTGCGCACTGCAGGGGCCCCGTTTCCAAACAGAGACACACTGTCTGGCCAATCAGATCGCCAGCCAGCCAGCCAACCACTAGCTGCAGATCCTAAGCACCTGGCCCCAAGTGTCGGTGCGAACCGCATGGGGTGGTTCCTGAAAGGAAACTCTCTCGCCGATCAAAGCACAACCCGAGAAGGCTGCGATTGGCCAGAGGAAGCTGCCCTCCCACTGCCCGCACAGCTGTAAAAGTCGACAGAACGAAAAACTGCATTCGACAACTTGTGATCGCGAGGTGAGTGTCTCTCTCTGTCCATCCGTCTCGCTGTATACACTGTGTGCACAATTATTAGGCAGCTTCTTTCTCTCAGGCGAAATGGGCCAAAAAAGACATCAATTGACTGTGCTTTTGTTTCATCCTTCCCATGCAGCATGGAAAAGTCAGCATCTTCACCCTCTATGTCATCGGAGCCGTCAGCATCTTCACCCTCTGTGTCATCGGAGCCGTCGACCTCTGCCGGCCACGTCTCTGCCGCACGCGCCGCTGCCGTGCCCAGTTCGACTGCCTGGTACAGGAAAAGGAGGATGAGGTCGAAGAAAGACAGGAAGGTCCTGAGCGGGGTCAGCGCAAAGCCGGAGCATGATGGATGTCTGGACATGGGCCACGCATATTAGAGAGGGGACTTCTGCTCTCAAGATGAAGGGCCTGGCGGGAAGTCTCCAGAGGAGTGGCTGGAGTCACGGGGCGGCTTGACCATCCCGCGCACCACCCTGTGGAGGATGAAGAAGAAGGCAGAAAGAGGAGGAGGAGGGACCAAATAGGGACCGAAGAAGCCTCGAAAGCAGCATAAAGTGCGGATCTGCGCGTCATCGGACCAGGAAGAAGGAGGTGTGTATTTGCCTATTTTCCTTTCTGTGTTTTCTTCATGTCCTGTTACTGACTGTCACTCATTCTCTCTCTGGCTCTCTTCGAAGGCGGTCGCATTTTCTTTCCCTCTCCCTCCCCCTAACCTTCCCTGCTTGGCTCCTTTCGAATTGTCTTGTCTTGTCCTACACTTGAGAGACTCTCTCCGCACCGCTCTACGAACTTAAACCATGGAATTGATCAGTTGGTCTCTCAATGCAATTGACACCATCTTCTCGACGAGGAACTCGGGTCCGGGGGAACCTGTCTGTCCTGCCGGGACGTTCGCAGCTGGTTACACGATGGACGCGTGGGATAAGTGGCGTGTCGTGTGCCTAGCTGCCCTTTCCGTGGAGGACGTTGAAGACATCTACCTATTCGGAACCATGATAACAGGCTTTCTGCTGATTGGATTAGGCGCTGCCCTGGTTTATCGGAAAATAAAGGAAACGATGACAGCTGTCAAAAGCCCCCTAAAGCTGCCCATGATGATTGATGCGCTGGGCAGAGCTGTTGGTACTCAGAGCGCGGATTCTAACCGCCAGATGGATAACATCATGGAGATGCTCACGGCTCTGCAAAGGAAATTGGATCGATACGGTGACCTGTGGGAAAAATTGGGGAAAGTGGAGAGAGAGTAGACGCGC
>CM076723.1:4790497-4799583 GCA_038501795.1 Pseudopleuronectes americanus
GAACACAGATAACCGGAAGATTCCTAGAAAAGTATAAAAGTAACATTGTGCCAAAGTTATTTTTGGACCAAAATATGGAAACGCTTCACGAATTTGCGTGTCATCCTTTCGCAGGGGCCATGCTAATCTTCTCTGTATCGTATCCAATTTATTATATGTACTGCCGGAGCAAGTACAGTTGCTTCCTAGCAGTGGTGCCCATTTATTCCCCCTCCAGGTGAGTAGACCCTTTGCTGCGGTGAAAAAAGGAAGGAGGCTAAACTTTGGTCATACCCATTGGATCTTGTAGGAAGCACATTTTAGCATCACTAGCATGTCTCTAACGGTCAACAATACATTGAAAATGGTTGCATCCTTACAGTTTGTTATGTGTGAATTCATAAAGATAATCAGAGCAAAGCCTCCTGGAACACAGATAACCGGAAGATTCCTAGAAAAGTATAAAAGTAACATTGTGCCAAAGTTATTTTTGGACCAAAATATGGAAACGCTTCACGAATTTGCGTGTCATCCTTTCGCAGGGGCCATGCTAATCTTCTCTGTATCGTATCCAATTTATTATATGTACTGCCGGAGCAAGTACAGTTGCTTCACAGCAGTGGTGCCTGTTTATTCCCCCTCCAGGTGAGTAGACCCTTTGCTGCGGTGAAAAAAGGAAGGAGGCTAAACTTTGGTCATACCCATTGGATCTTGTAGGAAGCACATTTTAGCATCACTAGCATGTCTCTAACGGTCAACAATACATTGAAAATGGCTGTATTCTTACAGTTTGTTCTGTGAATTCATAAAGATAATCAGAGCAAAGCCTCCTGGAACACAGATAACCGGAAGATTCCTAGAAAAGTATAAAAGTAACATTGTGCCAAAGTTATTTATGGACCAAAATATGGAAACGCTTCACGAATTTGCGTGTCATCCTTTCGCAGGGGCCATGCTAATCTTCTCTGTATCGTATCCAATTTATTATATGTACTGCCGGAGCAAGTACAGTTGCTTCCTAGCAGTGGTGCCCATTTATTCCCCCTCCAGGTGAGTAGACCCTTTGCTGCGGTGAAAAAAGGAAGGAGGCTAAACTTTGGTCATACCCATTGGATCTTGTAGGAAGCACATTTTAGCATCACTAGCATCTCTCTTACGGTCACCTTTACATTGAAAATGGCTAAATACTTGTAGTTTGTTCTGTGAATTCATAAAGATAATCAGAGCAAAGCCTCCTGGAACACAGATAACTGGAAGATTCCTAGAAAAGTATAAAAGTAACATTGTGCCAAAGTTATTTTTGGACCAAAATATGGAAACGCTTCACGAATTTGCGTGTCATCCTTTCGCAGGGGCCATGCTAATCTTCTCTGTATCGTATCCAATTTATTATATGTACTGCCGGAGCAAGTACAGTTGCTTCATAGCAGTGGTGCCCATTTATTCCCCCTCCAGGTGAGTAGACCCTTTGCTGCGGTGAAAAAAGGAAGGAGGCTAAACTTTGGTCATACCCATTGGATCTTGTAGGAAGCACATTTTAGCATCACTAGCATGTCTCTAACGGTCAACAATACATTGAAAATGGTTGCATCCTTACAGTTTGTTATGTGTGAATTCATAAAGATAATCAGAGCAAAGCCTCCTGGAACACAGATAACTGGAAGATTCCTAGAAAAGTATAAAAGTAACATTGTGCCAAAGTTATTTTTGGACCAAAATATGGAAACGCTTCACGAATTTGCGTGTCATCCTTTCGCAGGGGCCATGCTAATCTTCTCTGTATCATATCCAATTTATTATATGTACTGCCGGAGCAAGTACAGTTGCTTCCTAGCAGTGGTGCCCATTTATTCCCCCTCCAGGTGAGTAGACCCTTTGCTGCGGTGAAAAAAGGAAGGAGGCTAAACTTTGGTCATACCCATTGGATCTTGTAGGAAGCACATTTTAGCATCACTAGCATGTCTCTAACGGTCAACAATACATTGAAAATGGCTGTATTCTTACAGTTTGTTCTGTGAATTCATAAAGATAATCAGAGCAAAGCCTCCTGGAACACAGATAACCGGAAGATTCCTAGAAAAGTATAAAAGTAACATTGTGCCAAAGTTATTTATGGACCAAAATATGGAAACGCTTCACGAATTTGCGTGTCATCCTTTCGCAGGGGCCATGCTAATCTTCTCTGTATCGTATCCAATTTATTATATGTACTGCCGGAGCAAGTACAGTTGCTTCACTAGCAGTGGTGCCCATTTATTCCCCCTCCAGGTGAGTAGACCCTTTGCTGCGGTGAAAAAAGGAAGGAGGACTAAACTTTGGTCATACCCATTGGATCTTGTAGGAAGCACATTTTAGCATCACTAGCATCTCTCTTACGGTCACCTTTACATTGAAAATGGCTAAATACTTGCAGTTTGTACTGTGTGAATTCATAAAGATAATCAGAGCAAAGCCTCCTGGAACACAGATAACCGGAAGATTCCTAGAAAAGTATAAAAGTAACATTGTGCCAAAGTTATTTTTGGACCAAAATATGGAAACGCTTCACGAATTTGCGTGTCATCCTTTCGCAGGGGCCATGCTAATCTTCTCTGTATCGTATCCAATTTATTATATGTACTGCCGGAGCAAGTACAGTTGCTTCATAGCAGTGGTGCCCATTTATTCCCCCTCCAGGTGAGTAGACCCTTTGCTGCGGTGAAAAAAGGAAGGAGGCTAAACTTTGGTCATACCCATTGGATCTTGTAGGAAGCACATTTTAGCATCACTAGCATGTCTCTAACGGTCAACAATACATTGAAAATGGTTGCATCCTTACAGTTTGTTATGTGTGAATTCATAAAGATAATCAGAGCAAAGCCTCCTGGAACACAGATAACTGGAAGATTCCTAGAAAAGTATAAAAGTAACATTGTGCCAAAGTTATTTTTGGACCAAAATATGGAAACGCTTCACGAATTTGCGTGTCATCCTTTCGCAGGGGCCATGCTAATCTTCTCTGTATCGTATCCAATTTATTATATGTACTGCCGGAGCAAGTACAGTTGCTTCCTAGCAGTGGTGCCCATTTATTCCCCCTCCAGGTGAGTAGACCCTTTGCTGCGGTGAAAAAAGGAAGGAGGCTAAACTTTGGTCATACCCATTGGATCTTGTAGGAAGCACATTTTAGCATCACTAGCATCTCTCTTACGGTCACCATTACATTGAAAATGGCTAAATACTTGTAGTTTGTTCTGTGGAATTCATAAAGATAATCAGAGCAAAGCCTCCTGGAACACAGATAACCGGAAGATTCCTAGAAAAGTATAAAAGTAACATTGTGCCAAAGTTATTTTTGGACCAAAATATGGAAACGCTTCACGAATTTGCGTGTCATCCTTTCGCAGGGGCCATGCTAATCTTCTCTGTATCGTATCCAATTTATTATATGTACTGCCGGAGCAAGTACAGTTGCTTCATAGCAGTGGTGCCCATTTATTCCCCCTCCAGGTGAGTAGACCCTTTGCTGCGGTGAAAAAAGGAAGGAGGCTAAACTTTGGTCATACCCATTGGATCTTGTAGGAAGCACATTTTAGCATCACTAGCATGTCTCTAACGGTCAACAATACATTGAAAATGGTTGCATCCTTACAGTTTGTTATGTGTGAATTCATAAAGATAATCAGAGCAAAGCCTCCTGGAACACAGATAACTGGAAGATTCCTAGAAAAGTATAAAAGTAACATTGTGCCAAAGTTATTTTTGGACCAAAATATGGAAACGCTTCACGAATTTGCGTGTCATCCTTTCGCAGGGGCCATGCTAATCTTCTCTGTATCGTATCCAATTTATTATATGTACTGCCGGAGCAAGTACAGTTGCTTCCTAGCAGTGGTGCCCATTTATTCCCCCTCCAGGTGAGTAGACCCTTTGCTGCGGTGAAAAAAGGAAGGAGGCTAAACTTTGGTCATACCCATTGGATCTTGTAGGAAGCACATTTTAGCATCACTAGCATCTCTCTTACGGTCAACAATACATTGAAAATGGCTAGATACTTACAGTTTGTTCTGTGTGAATTCATAAAGATAATCAGAGCAAAGCCTCCTGGAACACAGATAACCGGAAGATTCCTAGAAAAGTATAAAAGTAACATTGTGCCAAAGTTATTTTTGGACCAAAATATGGAAACGCTTCACGAATTTGCGTGTCATCCTTTCGCAGGGGCCATGCTAATCTTCTCTGTATCGTATCCAATTTATTATATGTACTGCCGGAGCAAGTACAGTTGCTTCACTAGCAGTGGTGCCCATTTATTCCCCCTCCAGGTGAGTAGACCCTTTGCTGCGGTGAAAAAAGGAAGGAGGCTAAACTTTGGTCATACCCATTGGATCTTGTAGGAAGCACATTTTAGCATCACTAGCATGTCTCTAACGGTCAACAATACATTGAAAATGGCTGTATTCTTACAGTTTGTTCTGTGAATTCATAAAGATAATCAGAGCAAAGCCTCCTGGAACACAGATAACCGGAAGATTCCTAGAAAAGTATAAAAGTAACATTGTGCCAAAGTTATTTTATGGACCAAAATATGGAAACGCTTCACGAATTTGCGTGTCATCCTTTCGCAGGGGCCATGCTAATCTTCTCTGTATCGTATCCAATTTATTATATGTACTGCCGGAGCAAGTACAGTTGCTTCACTAGCAGTGGTGCCCATTTATTCCCCCTCCAGGTGAGTAGACCCTTTGCTGCGGTGAAAAAAGGAAGGAGGCTAAACTTTGGTCATACCCATTGGATCTTGTAGGAAGCACATTTTAGCATCACTAGCATCTCTCTTACGGTCAACCTTTACATTGAAAATGGCTAAATACTTGCAGTTTGTTCTGTGTGAATTCATAAAGATAATCAGAGCAAAGCCTCCTGGAACACAGATAACCGGAAGATTCCTAGAAAAGTATAAAAGTAACATTGTGCCAAAGTTATTTTTGGACCAAAATATGGAAACGCTTCACGAATTTGCGTGTCATCCTTTCGCAGGGGCCATGCTAATCTTCTCTGTATCGTATCCAATTTATTATATGTACTGCCGGAGCAAGTACAGTTGCTTCCTAGCAGTGGTGCCCATTTATTCCCCCTCCAGGTGAGTAGACCCTTTGCTGCGGTGAAAAAAGGAAGGAGGCTAAACTTTGGTCATACCCATTGGATCTTGTAGGAAGCACATTTTAGCATCACTAGCATGTCTCTAACGGTCAACAATACATTGAAAATGGTTGCATCCTTACAGTTTGTTATGTGTGAATTCATAAAGATAATCAGAGCAAAGCCTCCTGGAACACAGATAACCGGAAGATTCCTAGAAAAGTATAAAAGTAACATTGTGCCAAAGTTATTTTTGGACCAAAATATGGAAACGCTTCACGAATTTGCGTGTCATCCTTTCGCAGGGGCCATGCTAATCTTCTCTGTATCGTATCCAATTTATTATATGTACTGCCGGAGCAAGTACAGTTGCTTCACTAGCAGTGGTGCCCATTTATTCCCCCTCCAGGTGAGTAGGACCCTTTGCTGCGGTGAAAAAAGGAAGGAGGCTAAACTTTGGTCATACCCATTGGATCTTGTAGGAAGCACATTTTAGCATCACTAGCATCTCTCTTAACGGTCACCTTTACATTGAAAATGGCTAAATACTTGTAGTTTGTTCTGTGTGAATTCATAAAGATAATCAGAGCAAAGCCTCCTGGAACACAGATAACCGGAAGATTCCTAGAAAAGTATAAAAGTAACATTGTGCCAAAGTTATTTTTGGACCAAAATATGGAAACGCTTCACGAATTTGCGTGTCATCCTTTCGCAGGGGCCATGCTAATCTTCTCTGTATCGTATCCAATTTATTATATGTACTGCCGGAGCAAGTACAGTTGCTTCCTAGCAGTGGTGCCCATTTATTCCCCCTCCAGGTGAGTAGACCCTTTGCTGCGGTGAAAAAAGGAAGGAGGCTAAACTTTGGTCATACCCATTGGATCTTGTAGGAAGCACATTTTAGCATCACTAGCATCTCTCTTAACGGTCACCTTTACATTGAAAATGGCTAAATACTTGTAGTTTGTTCTGTGAATTCATAAAGATAATCAGAGCAAAGCCTCCTGGAACACAGATAACCGGAAGATTCCTAGAAAAGTATAAAAGTAACATTGTGCCAAAGTTATTTTTGGACCAAAATATGGAAACGCTTCACGAATTTGCGTGTCATCCTTTCGCAGGGGCCATGCTAATCTTCTCTGTATCGTATCCAATTTATTATATGTACTGCCGGAGCAAGTACAGTTGCTTCACTAGCAGTGGTGCCCATTTATTCCCCCTCCAGGTGAGTAGACCCTTTGCTGCGGTGAAAAAAGGAAGGAGGCTAAACTTTGGTCATACCCATTGGATCTTGTAGGAAGCACATTTTAGCATCACTAGCATGCTCTCTATACGGTCAACATTACATTGAAAATGGCTGAAATACTTACAGTTTGTTACTGTGTGAATTCATAAAGATAATCAGAGCAAAGCCTCCTGGAACACAGATAACCGGAAGATTCCTAGAAAAGTATAAAAGTAACATTGTGCCAAAGTTATTTTTGGACCAAAATATGGAAACGCTTCACGAATTTGCGTGTCATCCTTTCGCAGGGGCCATGCTAATCTTCTCTGTATCGTATCCAATTTATTATATGTACTGCCGGAGCAAGTACAGTTGCTTCATAGCAGTGGTGCCCATTTATTCCCCCTCCAGGTGAGTAGACCCTTTGCTGCGGTGTGAAAAAAGGAAGGAGGCTAAACTTTGGTCATACCCATTGGATCTTGTAGGAAGCACATTTTAGCATCACTAGCATGTCTCTAACGGTCAACATTTACATTGAAAATGGCTTAATACTTACAGTTTGTTCTGTGAATTCATAAAGATAATCAGAGCAAAGCCTCCTGGAACACAGATAACCGGAAGATTCCTAGAAAAGTATAAAAGTAACATTGTGCCAAAGTTATTTTTGGACCAAAATATGGAAAACGCTTCACGAATTTGCGTGTCATCCTTTCGCAGGGGCCATGCTAATCTTCTCTGTATCGTATCCAATTTATTATATGTACTGCCGGAGCAAGTACAGTTGCTTCACTAGCAGTGGTGCCCATTTATTCCCCCTCCAGGTGAGTAGACCCTTTGCTGCGGTGAAAAAAGGAAGGAGGCTAAACTTTGGTCATACCCATTGGATCTTGTAGGAAGCACATTTTAGCATCACTAGCATCTCTCTTACGGTCACATTACATTGAAAATGGCTAAATACTTGCAGTTTGTTATGTGTGAATTCATAAAGATAATCAGAGCAAAGCCTCCTGGAACACAGATAACTGGAAGATTCCTAGAAAAGTATAAAAGTAACATTGTGCCAAAGTTATTTTTGGACCAAAATATGGAAACGCTTCACGAATTTGCGTGTCATCCTTTCGCAGGGGCCATGCTAATCTTCTCTGTATCGTATCCAATTTATTATATGTACTGCCGGAGCAAGTACAGTTGCTTCATAGCAGTGGTGCCCATTTATTCCCCCTCCAGGTGAGTAGACCCTTTGCTGCGGTTGAAAAAAGGAAGGAGGCTAAACTTTGGTCATACCCATTGGATCTTGTAGGAAGCACATTTTAGCATCACTAGCATGTCTCTAACGGTCAACAATACATTGAAAATGGTTGCATCCTTACAGTTTGTTATGTGTGAATTCATAAAGATAATCAGAGCAAAGCCTCCTGGAACACAGATAACCGGAAGATTCCTAGAAAAGTATAAAAGTAACATTGTGCCAAAGTTATTTTTGGACCAAAATATGGAAACGCTTCACGAATTTGCGTGTCATCCTTTCGCAGGGGCCATGCTAATCTTCTCTGTATCGTATCCAATTTTATTATATGTACTGCCGGAGCAAGTACAGTTGCTTCCTAGCAGTGGTGCCCATTTATTCCCCCTCCAGGTGAGTAGACCCTTTGCTGCGGTGAAAAAAGGAAGGAGGCTAAACTTTGGTCATACCCATTGGATCTTGTAGGAAGCACATTTTAGCATCACTAGCATCTCTCTAACGGTCACCTTTACATTGAAAATGGCTTAAATACTTGCAGTTTGTTCTGTGTGAATTCATAAAGATAATCAGAGCAAAGCCTCCTGGAACACAGATAACCGGAAGATTCCTAGAAAAGTATAAAAGTAACATTGTGCCAAAGTTATTTTTGGACCAAAATATGGAAACGCTTCACGAATTTGCGTGTCATCTCTTTCGCAGGGGCCATGCTAATCTTCTCTGTATCGTATCCAATTTATTATATGTACTGCCGGGAGCAAGTACAGTTGCTTCATAGCAGTGGTGCCCATTTATTCCCCTCCAGGTGAGTAGACCCTTTGCTGCGGTGAAAAAAGGAAGGAGGCTAAACTTTGGTCATACCCATTGGATCTTGTAGGAAGCACATTTTAGCATCACTAGCATGTCTCTTAACGGTCAACTATACATTGAAAATGGTGCATACTTACAGTTTGTTATGTGTGAATTCATAAAGATAATCAGAGCAAAGCCTCCTGGAACACAGATAACTGGAAGATTCCTAGAAAAGTATAAAAGTAACATTGTGCCAAAGTTATTTTTGGACCAAATATATGGAAACGCTTCACGAATTTGCTGTGTCATCCTTTCGCAGGGGCCATGCTAATCTTCTCTGTATCGTATCCAATTTATTATATGTACTGCCGGAGCAAGTACAGTTGCTTCCTAGCAGTGGTGCCCATTTATTCCCCTCCAGGTGAGTAGACCCTTTGCTGCGCGGTGAAAAAAGGAAGGAGGCTAAACTTTGGTCATACCCATTGGATCTTGTAGGAAGCACATTTTAGCATCACTAGCATGTCTCTAACGGTCACATTTACATTGAAAATGGTTGATCTTGTACAGTTTGTTATGTGTGAATTTCATAAAGATAATCAGGAGCAAAGCCCTCCTGGAACACAGATAACGGAAGATTCTAGAAAAGTATAAAAGTAACATTGTGCCAAAGTTATTTTTGGACCAAAATATGGAAACGCTTCACGAATTTTGCGTGTCATCCTTTCGCAGGGG
>CM076723.1:4799783-4832194 GCA_038501795.1 Pseudopleuronectes americanus
TTGCGCCCAGTGGGGGCGGAGGCTCTATGCTAAAACTTCCTAAATTTCCTCCAAGCCCCCACCTTTCGGGTTCTAATTTTTTAAGCCAATCAGAAGACGGCCGAATTCTTGTAGCGTGCGATTGGCTGTAGCTTTTAGAACCGCTGCTCTCTGATTGGCTTGCTGCCCAGGTTGAACTCTTGGAGCGCGAAGCGGCTCATTCTGCCGGTGAACTTCGCAAGAGTAACATCTAACGGGAGAATAATCAACAAACACACTACATAGCGAGATGTGAGTATCGAACGAGCATTGTGCATGTTTAAAGTTATTTTTTCTGCTGTTTGCTTGTTTCTGTCGAGTGTCACGGTTAAACAGTGCATGTACAGTAAGGTCATTGTAATGTCAGCGGCTTATTCCGGCGTAATTCACCGTGAAAAGTCAGTTTTTTCACGGTCAATAATGTCCGTACAAACTGCTAGCTTAGTTGCGGGCTCCATGTACTTTTACGCCGGGTTAAGGACGTTTTTCACGGTCAATAATGTCCATTCAGACCGTTAGCTTCGTTGGGGTCTGTATGTATGTACTTATTCGCGGGTAAAAAGGGGTGCTTTTCCCGGGGAAGAATGTGCTCACAGACCGCTGATCATAGCGCCGGCGAAATGCACTTTTGCGCCGGGAAAGGGTTGCGTTTCACGGTGAATACTGTCCGTACACTACGTTGACATCAACCCGGCCTCATGTAAAATCCTGCTAACTGTACAGGAGTAAGTGGTGTATATGTGTGTTGTATCCAGAAATGGGCAAAAATATAGCAAAATGTTTTTGATACAAGATATAAGTATTTTAAATACAAAATTACTCTTAAGTATTTAGTTACAAATTGCGTATCAATCACCTTCTACTGTAAATATCTATATTATCTCCATGGACTGGTTGTATTGATATTCTTTTGTTTGTGACGGTTTTGTGTGCTGCTACTGTATTTTCTGCCTGCCTGAATGTTCCTGGGGATCAATATCAATAGATGGATCTGTCTGTCAATCACAACACAACAATCTGACACGTCTAACGTTGCTGCTTGTCTGCTTAATGTCTTTGCAGAATGGATTTTCGTCCAGTTTTCAGGCTCCTTCCAACCAAAAGCCTGGTGCTCAAGGCCTCAGCTGATGCAGTTACAGTGGCCCAACGTAACCGTAGGGTCACCACGGCATTCGCCCTGAAGGGACCACAGGCGGTGAGGGAGGAGGCCAAGGCCCGCATCCTCCAGGCAGAAGGAGACCCCGAGTGCTGGCAGCTGGTGCTCAGTGAGAGCCAGCTCCAGTTTGGCCAGTACCGGGGTCAAACCTTTAAGTGGCTCCTCAGCCATGATGTGGGTTACGCCTGTGGGATCCTGGTGTCCCACATGCAGGAGAGGGAAGCCGGGGACACCTCCCAGTCGCCTCTCGCCGTCCACAAGGACGCCCTCGCCTCCTACGCCCGGCTGTTCCCAGAGATGGTGCAGGTGATCCAGTGGCGTAGGATGCGCGATGGGTTTGTGTCGGTGAGGGGCATGGACCGGACGCTGGTGGGGTTCGGTGCTTACCGCGACATGTCGCTGAAAGCGTTGTATGAGGCCACCAGCTCAGAGTGTCAAACGTAAGTATTTCGGCCACAGGTGCAGTTGAGGATGCAAGCTGACGCGTGTTGACTATATATAATGTGTTATATTATATACTATATATACTGTACTATTTGTATATATTGTCTAACAATAACATTACCATCATATCATCAGTACTATTACCATCATCTTGCCACTGCACCTTATCTTATCTACCTATTTATCTTGTGTATTCTTTCTACCTCAATATTTTTTATTTTATTCTATTGTATTGTATTTTATTGTATTCAAATGTACCTGCTGCTATGACAACTTAATTTCCCTTCGGGGATGAATAAAGTAATCTATCTATCTTGACACATTACTGTGCTCCTTTTCCCGCCTGCAGCTACAAGCGGTGGCTTAAGAAACAGCAGGTCAACCCGGGGTCCTTGATGCACACCGCACAGGTGTACTTACTGGGCCGGGAAAAAGAGGGGTCAGCAGCAGGGTCGTCGGCTGCTGCCCCTCCTCCAGCTGCTTCCCCGGCTCAGCAGACAGCTTCAAGGCCTGCATCGAGTAAGGCCTGCCTGCCTGTTTGCTTGCTTGCTTGCTTTCTCGCTTGCTGGCTGCCTGCCCGCCTGCCTGCCTGCCTGCCTGCCTGCCTGCCTGCCTGCCTGCCCTAGCTAATGAGTAGTGTGTTCAAATGTTAATAATCATATGCCTGCCTGCATTTATTTATCCCACATTATCTAATGTGGGATAAATAAAATGCATCTGCATCTGCTAATCGTATGCACACTAGCTAATGAGTAGTGTGTTCAAATGTTAATAATCACATTCATTTGTCTTCCTCTGAACAAACAAAGGTGCGGCAGACATAATAGAGCTGTCGGACGACGAGGAAGTCTTTGCTGCTGCCATGGAGGTGGACACACTGCGTGAGTGTATTTGACTTAAACCTCGTTGTTACTATTGTGACAACCCTGGAGTTGTCTGCTGTGTTTGTGTTTCAGGCTCCTGTAGGCGGAGTCAGACCCTAGTGATCCGCAGTGATGTGACCAATATTTAAGAGGCCTGCAGACTGGCCTCTGGTCTCTCATTCACTTTGTCTACCTCCACATGGAGATGTGGAGGTAGACAAAGTGATATATATATATGTGTGTGTGTGTGACAACTTGAGTGTGTATTTTACAGTTTCCCTGGCCGGACCTTCCCGGGCTGGACCCGCCCTGGCCGGACCTTCCCGGGCTGGACCCGCCCTGCCCGGACCTTCCCGGGCTGGACCCGCCCTGGCCGGACCTTCCCGGGCTGGACCCGCCCTGCCCGGACCTTCCCGGGCTGGACCCGCCCTGCCCGGACCCTCCCGGGCTGGACCCGCCCTGGCCGGACCTTCCCTGGCTGGACCCTCCCTGGCCGGACCCGCCCTGCCCGGACCCTCCCGGGCTGGACCCACACTGACCAGACCCCAGGTGCCTGCCGTCCACCGGCCAGCGGGCGATGCACCGGATCATCCCCCGCTGCTGCTCACCGGCGCACAGGTAAAAGTGCAGGAACGACTTGTGTGTAGTTGTCAATATCGTCTGCTCGAGTTTAATCTGCATATGCCATTGTCCACGCAGCTCCTGCCCAAGGGCTGGAGGCAGACGCTGCCGGAGGAACAGCATGAGTGGTTGGGCCGGGCTCTGTTTACCGCCGGCACCGGCAAGCATCCTGTCCTCACCAGCGAGCTGCGCCTCTGGTGGACACCTCCGGGAGCCAGGCTCCTCTACACCCAGATCCCCTCTGCCCACAGCTTCTTTCAGCGCCAGTTTTTCCTGTGGGCGCCCTACAGGATGTGGGCCTACAAGCTGTCCTGCCCCAAATGCAAGCGGCAGCTGACCGGCGCTGGACTGTACAAGACCGTCCGCCGCGTTCTTGACTTTGATGGCTGGTATTACATGGGCACGGAGTACCTGGAATGCGGGACCTGCAAGAAGAAGCACGCAGGCTGGGCCGAAGTAATCATGCGTCAGCTGGACCTGGCTCACCAGTCGCAGTTTCCGGCTGTGCTGTCATACAAGTAAGCTGCAATGTTAAAGCGTGCATGAGTGTGTCTGTCAGTCAGCTGACACTAGTCTCCTTGTGCCTTTGCAGGTTGGCTTGCGACAAGAGGGTGATCGGCATGATGAAGGCCCGGACTCTGGGCAACAGCGCCTCCCGCCTCCGTGCCGTTCTGCTGGAGCAGCACACAATCGACTGGCTGCTGCGGATCCTGCGCTACTTTTCGGTGCTGGACCAGCTCCAGCTGCCTGGCGTGGCTCCGCAGCAGGTGACGGTGCCGGCCCTGAGACATGTCCCCAATGCGCCCTGGCTGATTGCAGTCTACGCCAAGGAGGCCGGCGAGCGTCTGGAGGAGACGAAAGCCAGGGTGACTTCAGTCTTTGGGGACATCCTGAAAATGGACTCCACCAAGAAGGTGCGCAATAAATAAATGATTATAAGTGGCAAATACACACACACGCGCGCGCGCATGACGTGACGTGCTCCGGTTCTCATTTTCAGATGACCAAGAAGCTAGCTGGCGACGCTGCCGGGTCGGCGGCCTGGGTCACCAACGTTGGCAACGAGCACGGGCAGGTGCTCATGTCGGTCCTCACAGAGTCCGAGGGTGACGGGCTGTTGCCCATGGCGGACGGGCTGATGCGGCGCTACAGTGCGGCTGGAAAGCCCCCACCTCGGGTCCTGTATGTTGACCGGGACTGCTGTTCCGTCGCCGGACCCTGCAAGGTAAAGATTACAACATCAACGACGACACAGACGCTAAGCCGCTTAATTTATCCAACCGAAACAAATTTCGTCTTCTTCTTCTTCAGACGGCGCAGATGTTCGGCGAGTGGGATCAGCTGGTGGTGAGGCTGGACATCTGGCACCTGATGCGTCGCTTTGCCAGGGGCGTCACCACAGACAGCCACCCGCTGTACGGCCTGTTTATGTCGCGCCTGTCGTTTTGCCATCTTCGAGTGGGACGCTGAGGACGTGGCACGCCTGCAAGAGGCCAGGCAGTCCCCCCTGGATCCCACATCAAGAGAGCTGGCCCGTCACTGCCGCCGACGCACCAGGGGCGTGGAGGAGACGGAGCAGCTCATCCAGGATCTGCTGGACAGCCTGTGGGATGTGACTGATAGCATGGGTGTCCCCCTCATCAACCGCCCTGTGATGGAGAACATCTGGAGCATGCAGCGTCGCCATCTCCGCTGCATCCAGGATCCGCCGGGAGTGTTGCTGTACGCAAAGACGAGGGAGTTGACCAGGGGCGGCGTGGTGCTCCCCGTCTACCGCTGCGCCAGAGGCTCCACTTCCCTCGAGTCCTTCCACCTCCACCTGTGCCAGTTCATTCCGGGTGAGTGTGTGTGTGTGTGTTGTGTGTGTCAGTCAGAACGAGCCAGCGTGTTCATACTGACTGACTGACTGACGTCCTCCTCCCTCTGTCTGTCCCCTCGCAGGCACGTCTGCCAACGCCCTCCACTTCCAGGTGTACCTGCTGGAGGGCCTGGTGAGGTGGAACGAGGACCGAGCCCGGTCAGCGGTGGCCGGCGGTGCCAAGTTCTCCACAGCGCGCTGCTACAGTGCTCAGCTGTTGAGACGCGTCAACAGGCTGAGCCAAAAATACATGGGGAAGAAGCTTGTGGAGAACTACACGGAGCCTGGGGAGTACACAGGTACACACCTGCGTACATAACATAGGTGTAATGCTCTGAGGCTTTTGCGGGGTACAAACCCTATTTCTCTTTTTCCTCTTTAACTCAGGGGAGCTCATCGGGGTGGAGTACCTCTACTCCCAGACGGGCTACGGCGCTCTGCGGCGGGAAATGGCCCGCGATCCCGACGCGGGCGACGGGATGGAAGAGGAGTGGGACGAGGACGAGGAGAGGAGGATGAGGACGAGGGCTTTGAAGAGGAGCTGCCCGGGATCGAGGCCTTTTTGCGCAATCTCCCGCCCGTGCAGGAGGAGGTAAGCCTCGTCAAGTCGGGCGACAGAGGGAGGGGCGTTTTGCCACCGCCTATTAAATGCTTAACCTCTGCGGTTGCTTTCCTCTGTCTGTTGCAGGATGTACCCGGTCCAGACGGACACGGCGGGAACCACTACGTGGTACGTCTGGCCCAGGCCTTGGTGAAGCTGCGCAAATGCCAGTACGTGAACCCGGGGCAGGTGAGGCAGATAGGGGCTCTCTGGCAGAAGCTGTCAGACAGGGTCAAGGCCCCTATCTCCTTCCGCCCGCGACACCAGAAGCAGCTGACCAAGGGCCGCTTCAGAAGGCGCAGGTCGGTGACGAGCACCACGGCCGGCTCTGACAGCGCGACGCGGTAAATTTTCTTTCTACTCTTTGGATCATATTCATATGCAATTTCATTGTTTCTGATGATGTGCGCGATAGATAGTGCTGTATGTGACCATGGTCTCTCTGTCTCTCTCAATCTATCTATCTGCGTGTGTAGTTTGTTTCTCGGGCAGGGCGGGGGCGCTGCACAGTCTCCTGCTGTCAGCAGGTTGCTGGAGGCCATCTTTGTGGAGCTGTGCGGCATTCACCACGAGGGCCGTACCGTGGGCGGGGTTCGGGTGAACCGCTGGGGGGCCATCCGGACGGACTACTTCCACATCAGGGAGACCTTTTACACCACAAGGGGGTTGTCAAAAGCTGCCCCGCTCCAACTCCTGGAGGTCAACCAGCGGACCCTTGTGCAGTGGTGAGAGAGCGCCTTTTGCGTGCTATGTGTAGAATGTGCCTACTGGAAGGAAGAAACTCATAATCAATATCATTGAATTCACTTCCATCAGGCACCACAAGAGGAGCAAGCAGAGGATGGCGGAAGTAGTGCGCCTGGCGGTGCCGGGGCCCATCGCTCAGCAGTCGGCAGCGGAGCGCCTTCCTCCGGCCAGGGCTCTGCTGCAGGAGCCTCTGCAGCCTGAGCAGCCTCTCGTGGTCTCTGATTCAGAGGACGCCTCTGGCCAGGCTGTCACGCACAGAGGGCCCCTGGCACCGCCTCTGTTCAACATCCTCGCCTCTGCAGCCCAGGCCTCTGCAGCATCCACCTCTGCAGGCCAACCCGTCGCCTCGACCTCTGCAGCCCAGGCCTCTGCAGCATCCACCTCTGCACGCCAACCTGTCGCCTCGACCTCTGCAGGCCGACCCGTCGCCTCGACCTCTGCAGGCCACCCGTCGCCTCGACCTCTGCAGGCCACGCCTCACTCTGCAGCCATCCCGTCGCTCCACCCTGCAGCCAAACCCGTCGCCTCGACCTCTGCAGGCCATCGCCATCGCTCACCTCTGCAGCCATCTCGCTCCACCCGCAGCCATCCCGTCGCCTCCACCTCTGCAGGCCACCCCATACCTACCACCTCTGCAGGCCAACCCGTCGCCTCAACATCTGCAGGCCATCCCGTCGCCTCCACCTTATCTGCCGTGCCCAAAACAACTGCCTGGCAGAGGAAGGTCCGGGAGAATGGAGCGGCGGCGAGCGGCAATGGGCCTTCCCACGAAGAGCAGGAAAAAAACTGACATTTTATCTGTAAGCGCTGTGGCCAGCCAAAGACCCGGGAATACGGCCACAGTCGCTACAAATCCCAGCATTTCTGCTCCCGTGCGGAGGGCCGCTCAGTAGAGGACTGGCTTGAGGAGAAAAGGGCCGAGGAGGTGACAAAGAGACAACAGGTCAGTGACCCGATACCATGCACTGGCCCAGCACGCTTACCACATCCTTGTCCTTTGTTAACCGTGACGATCGTCTTTTTGTCTGCAGGCCGCCAAAGATGCCCGGGCCTCTCAGACCCCCTCCGGCCAGCAGGGAGGGTGGTAAAATGCATGCAGCATCGAGTTTGTGAGTATGAAATATCAATGCAATGATAGAGAGTGTACACAAAGGACAGGCAGTTGGTGATTCACTTTGGAAAGGTCAGCCCCTTGAAATGCAAATGTCTGTCTTTGTATATTCCTCTCTCAGACAGACACCCAGCCAGCCAGCCAGTCAGCCAACCACAAGCCGCCGTGTCTCTGTTTGGAAACGGGGCCCCTGCAGTGCGCACAGCAGGGGCCCCGTTTCCAAACAGAGACACCCTGTCTGGCCAATCAGATCGCCAGCCGGCCATCCAGCCACCCACGCACTCAAAGAACCTGGGCATAGGTGTCGGTGCGCACTGCAGGGGCCCCGTTTCCGAACAGAGACACACTGTCTGGCCAATCAGATCGCCAGCCAGCCAGCCAACCACTAGCTGCAGATCCTAAGCACCTGGCCCCAAGTGTCGGTGCGAACCGCATGGGGTGGTTCCTGAAAGGAAACTCTCTCGCCGATCAAAGCGCAACCCGAGAAGGCTGCGATTGGCCAGAGGAAGCTGCCCTCCCACTGCCCGCACAGCTGTAAAAGTCGACAGAACGAAAAACTGCATTCGACAACTTGTGATCGCGAGGTGAGTGTCTCTCTCTGTCCATCCGTCTCGCTGTATACACTGTGTGCACAATTATTAGGCAGCTTCTTTCTCTCAGGCGAAATGGGCCAAAAAAGACATCAATTGACTGTGCTTTTGTTTCATCCTTCCCATGCAGCATGGAAAAGTCACCATCTTCACCCTCTGTGTCATCGGAGCCGTCAGCATCTTCACCCTCTATGTCATCGGAGCCGTCGACCTCTGCCGGCCACGTCTCTGCCGCACGCGCCGCTGCCGTGCCCAGTTCGACCGCCTGGTACAGGAAAAGGAAGGATGAAAAGCAGCGGCGGGACGAGGAGATGGGCCTTCCCACAAAAAGCAGGAAAACACGCCCGCATTATATCTGTAAGCGCTGTGGCCAGCCAAAGACCCGGGAATACGGCCACAGTCGCTACAAATCCCAGCATTACTGCTCCCGTGCGGGGGGACGCTCAGTAGAGGACTGGCTGGAGGAGAAAAGGGCAGAGGAGGTGGCACAGCGACAACAAGTCAGTGACCCGATGCCACGCACGGCGCCCGACACGCTCCCCACTACACTGAAAAAGTCAGAGTCGGCCTCCTCCTCGTCCTCATCCAGCCCTAAGCCCTCGACTTCCTTCACCCACAACCCCTCGTCGTCTTCATCCAGCCCTGAGCCCTCGACTTCCACAAACGCAGACAATCCTCCCACTCGCTGCACCGTGTACAGGAGGAGGATGAGGTCGAAGAAAGACCGGAAGGTCCTGAGCGGGGTCAGCGTGAAGCCGGAGCAGCCGCTGGATGTCTGCAACTACTGCGGCATAACCCGCCGCCTGGACACGGGCCACGCATATTACAGGGGGGACTTCTTCTGCGCTCAAGATGAAGGGCCTGGCGCGAAGTCTCCAGAGGAGTGGCTGGACTCCCGGGGCGGCTCGCCCATCCCGCGCACCACCCTGTGGAGGATGAAGAAGAAGGCAGAAAGAGGAGGAGGAGGGACCGAAGAGGGACCAAAGAAGCCTCGAAAGCAGCATAAAGTGCGGATCTGCCAGCGCTGCGGGCATTATCCACTAAAAGACTACGGCCACAGCCAGCTGAACCTGCATCGAGGCAAGGTGTCGTACTGCGCCATGCAGGACGGCATTAGCGTGGACCTCTGGCAGGCGCGTCATCGGACCAGGGAGAAGGAGGTGTGTATTTGCCTATTTTCCTTTCTGTGTTTTCTTCATGTCCTGTTACTGACTGTCACTCATTACGCAGGAGACAAAGAAGGAGCTGAGGGAGGGAAGGCTGCGAGGAGCGGAAGAAGGAGCAGGAGAAGGAGCAGGAGAAGGAGCAGGAGAAGGAGCAGCGGGAGGGAGGGTGTTCAAAGAGGTACGTTAAAGTGTTGTCCTTTTTACTTTGCGTGCCTGTGGGTTTTCTTCATGTCCTGTTACTGACTGTCACTCATTACGCAGGAGACAAAGAAGGAGCTGAGGGAGGGAAGGCTGCGAGGAGTGGAAGGAGGAGCAGGAGAAGGAGCAGGAGAAGGAGCAGCGGGAGGGAGGGTGTTCAAAGAGGTACGTTAAAGTGTTGTCCTTTTTACTTTGCGTGCCTGTGGGTTTTTTTCATGTCCTGTGACTCACTGTCACTCACTACGCAGGAGACAAAGAAGGAGCTGAGGGAGGGAAGGCTGCGAGGAGCGGGAAAAGTAGCAAAAGAAGGAGCAGCAGGAGGGAGAGTGTTCAAAGAGGTACGTTAAAGTGTTATCCTTGTCCTTTTTACTTTGCGTGCCTGTGTGTTTTCTTCATGTTTCTCACACCCGAATGTCATCTCTTTTTTTCTTGTTATTCAGGAGGACACAGATGACAAGGGAGCTGCCCATTGCGTGTGTGCGTGTGTGCGTGTGTGTGTTTTTATTTCATAAATAAAAGTAGTATTTCTTTACACTCTTGCCCATGTGTTGTTGCATTTGTCATCATATCGATTCAGTGAGCCTGTTAAATGTAGGTGAAAGGGATGGAGCTTTATTTATTTAAACTATTATAAATAAATGTAAACATGCATACATACATACATACACACACACACACACACACACACACACACACACATACAATATAATGTTTACAGCTTCATATTAACGCTCATCACAGGTGAACATAAGGGCTTAATATATCTCCTTCCTGTATTTCTTTGTGAAAGGAATGGAGCTTTATTTATTTAAACTACTATAAATACTATAAATATATATATATATATATATATATATGTGTGTGTAAAGCTTCATATTGCCCATCACAGAGGTGAACATAAGGGCTTCATATAGCTCCTTCAGCGCGACTTTTATTTCTTTGTTGATGCTGTTTCTCTCTTCGCCACGGGAGGGAGGGGGCGGCTCGTCCTCCCGTGTTTACATCCGGCCGCTCGGTCCGCGTGGCTCATTTGCGTGCCAGGCTCCGACCACAGTGACGCGGGACCTGCCTAATCTGACGGGGCGTTCCTCTCCTTTAGCGACTCTCCGGTAAAAAGCCAAGATGGCGCCTAGGATCGGAAAAAATGTGGACGTCGCCCTGAAATGTAGTTGCGGGCGCGCCGGGCCGGCGAGAAGCCCCTCTCGCGGCAGGGGCCGGCCGTTAAGAACCAGCGCGTCGCTTTTCGCAGGGGCCATGCTAATCTTCTCTGTATCGTATCCAATTTATTATATGTACTGCCGGAGCAAGTACAGTTGCTTCATAGCAGTGGTGCCCATTTATTCCCCCTCCAGGTGAGTAGACCCTTTGCTGCGGTGAAAAAAGGAAGGAGGCTAAACTTTGGTCATACCCATTGGATCTTGTAGGAAGCACATTTTAGCATCACTAGCATGTCTCTAACGGTCAACAATACATTGAAAATGGTTGCATCCTTACAGTTTGTTATGTGTGAATTCATAAAGATAATCAGAGCAAAGCCTCCTGGAACACAGATAACTGGAAGATTCCTAGAAAAGTATAAAAGTAACATTGTGCCAAAGTTATTTTTGGACCAAAATATGGAAACACTTCACGAATTTGCGTGTCATCCTTTCGCAGGGGACATGCTAATCTTCTCTGTATCATATCCAATTTATTATATGTACTGCCGGAGCAAATACAGTTGCTTCCTAGCAGTGGTGCCCATTTATTCCCCCTCCAGGTGAGTAGACCCTTTGCTGCGGTGAAAAAAGGAAGGAGGCTAAACTTTGGTCATACCCATTGGATCTTGTAGGAAGCACATTTTAGCATCACTAGCATCTCTCTTACGGTCACCTTTACATTGAAAATGGCTAAATACTTGTAGTTTGTTCTGTGAATTCATAAAGATAATCAGAGCAAAGCCTCCTGGAACACAGATAACCGGAAGATTCCTAGAAAAGTATAAAAGTAACATTGTGCCAAAGTTATTTTTGGACCAAAATATGGAAACGCTTCACGAATTTGCGTGTCATCCTTTCGCAGGGGCCATGCTAATCTTCTCTGTATCGTATCCAATTTATTATATGTACTGCCGGAGCAAGTACAGTTGCTTCCTAGCAGTGGTGCCCATTTATTCCCCCTCCAGGTGAGTAGACCCTTTGCTGCGGTGAAAAAAGGAAGGAGGCTAAACTTTGGTCATACCCATTGGATCTTGTAGGAAGCACATTTTAGCATCACTAGCATGTCTCTAACGGTCAACAATACATTGAAAATGGCTGTATTCTTACAGTTTGTTCTGTGAATTCATAAAGATAATCAGAGCAAAGCCTCCTGGAACACAGATAACCGGAAGATTCCTAGAAAAGTATAAAAGTAACATTGTGCCAAAGTTATTTATGGACCAAAATATGGAAACGCTTCACGAATTTGCGTGTCATCCTTTCGCAGGGGCCATGCTAATCTTCTCTGTATCGTATCCAATTTATTATATGTACTGCCGGAGCAAGTACAGTTGCTTCACAGCAGTGGTGCCCGTTTATTCCCCCTTCAGGTGAGTGGACCCTTTGCTGTGGTGAAAAAAGGAAGGAGACTAAACTTTGGTCATACCCATTGGATCTTGTAGGAAGCACATTTTAGCATCACTAGCATCTCTCTTACGGTCACCTTTACATTGAAAATGGCTAAATACTTGCAGTTTGTACTGTGTGAATTCATAAAGATAATCAGAGCAAAGCCTCCTGGAACACAGATAACCGGAAGATTCCTAGAAAAGTATAAAAGTAACATTGTGCCAAAGTTATTTTTGGACCAAAATATGGAAACGCTTCACGAATTTGCGTGTCATCCTTTCGCAGGGGCCATGCTAATCTTCTCTGTATCGTATCCAATTTATTATATGTACTGCCGGAGCAAGTACAGTTGCTTCACAGCAGTGGTGCCCGTTTATTCCCCCTTCAGGTGAGTGGACCCTTTGCTGCGGTGAAAAAAGGAAGGAGGCTAAACTTTGGTCATACCCATTGGATCTTGTAGGAAGCACATTTTAGCATCACTAGCATCTCTCTTACGGTCACCTTTACATTGAAAATGGCTAAATACTTGCAGTTTGTACTGTGTGAATTCATAAAGATAATCAGAGCAAAGCCTCCTGGAACACAGATAACCGGAAGATTCCTAGAAAAGTATAAAAGTAACATTGTGCCAAAGTTATTTTTGGACCAAAATATGGAAACGCTTCACGAATTTGCGTGTCATCCTTTCGCAGGGGCCATGCTAATCTTCTCTGTATCGTATCCAATTTATTATATGTACTGCCGGAGCAAGTACAGTTGCTTCATAGCAGTGGTGCCCATTTATTCCCCCTCCAGGTGAGTAGACCCTTTGCTGCGGTGAAAAAAGGAAGGAGGCTAAACTTTGGTCATACCCATTGGATCTTGTAGGAAGCACATTTTAGCATCACTAGCATGTCTCTAACGGTCAACAATACATTGAAAATGGTTGCATCCTTACAGTTTGTTATGTGTGAATTCATAAAGATAATCAGAGCAAAGCCTCCTGGAACACAGATAACCGGAAGATTCCTAGAAAAGTATAAAAGTAACATTGTGCCAAAGTTATTTTTGGACCAAAATATGGAAACGCTTCACGAATTTGCGTGTCATCCTTTCGCAGGGGCCATGCTAATCTTCTCTGTATCGTATCCAATTTATTATATGTACTGCCGGAGCAAGTACAGTTGCTTCATAGCAGTGGTGCCCATTTATTCCCCCTCCAGGTGAGTAGACCCTTTGCTGCGGTGAAAAAAGGAAGGAGGCTAAACTTTGGTCATACCCATTGGATCTTGTAGGAAGCACATTTTAGCATCACTAGCATCTCTCTTACGGTCACCTTTACATTGAAAATGGCTAAATACTTGCAGTTTGTTCTGTGAATTCATAAAGATAATCAGAGCAAAGCCTCCTGGAACACAGATAACCGGAAGATTCCTAGAAAAGTATAAAAGTAACATTGTGCCAAAGTTATTTTTGGACCAAAATATGGAAACGCTTCACGAATTTGCGTGTCATCCTTTCGCAGGGGCCATGCTAATCTTCTCTGTATCGTATCCAATTTATTATATGTACTGCCGGAGCAAGTACAGTTGCTTCATAGCAGTGGTGCCCATTTATTCCCCCTCCAGGTGAGTAGACCCTTTGCTGCGGTGAAAAAAGGAAGGAGGCTAAACTTTGGTCATACCCATTGGATCTTGTAGGAAGCACATTTTAGCATCACTAGCATCTCTCTTACGGTCACCTTTACATTGAAAATGGCTAAATACTTGCAGTTTGTTCTGTGAATTCATAAAGATAATCAGAGCAAAGCCTCCTGGAACACAGATAACCGGAAGATTCCTAGAAAAGTATAAAAGTAACATTGTGCCAAAGTTATTTTTGGACCAAAATATGGAAACGCTTCACGAATTTGCGTGTCATCCTTTCGCAGGGGCCATGCTAATCTTCTCTGTATCGTATCCAATTTATTATATGTACTGCCGGAGCAAGTACAGTTGCTTCATAGCAGTGGTGCCCATTTATTCCCCCTCCAGGTGAGTAGACCCTTTGCTGCGGTGAAAAAAGGAAGGAGGCTAAACTTTGGTCATACCCATTGGATCTTGTAGGAAGCACATTTTAGCATCACTAGCATCTCTCTTACGGTCACCTTTACATTGAAAATGGCTAAATACTTGCAGTTTGTTCTGTGTGAATTCATAAAGATAATCAGAGCAAAGCCTCCTGGAACACAGATAACCGGAAGATTCCTAGAAAAGTATAAAAGTAACATTGTGCCAAAGTTATTTTTGGACCAAAATATGGAAACGCTTCACGAATTTGCGTGTCATCCTTTCGCAGGGGCCATGCTAATCTTCTCTGTATCGTATCCAATTTATTATATGTACTGCCGGAGCAAGTACAGTTGCTTCACAGCAGTGGTGCCCGTTTATTCCCCCTTCAGGTGAGTGGACCCTTTGCTGCGGTGAAAAAAGGAAGGAGACTAAACTTTGGTCATACCCATTGGATCTTGTAGGAAGCACATTTTAGCATCACTAGCATCTCTCTTACGGTCACCTTTACATTGAAAATGGCTAAATACTTGCAGTTTGTACTGTGTGAATTCATAAAGATAATCAGAGCAAAGCCTCCTGGAACACAGATAACCGGAAGATTCCTAGAAAAGTATAAAAGTAACATTGTGCCAAAGTTATTTTTGGACCAAAATATGGAAACGCTTCACGAATTTGCGTGTCATCCTTTCGCAGGGGCCATGCTAATCTTCTCTGTATCGTATCCAATTTATTATATGTACTGCCGGAGCAAGTACAGTTGCTTCATAGCAGTGGTGCCCATTTATTCCCCCTCCAGGTGAGTAGACCCTTTGCTGCGGTGAAAAAAGGAAGGAGGCTAAACTTTGGTCATACCCATTGGATCTTGTAGGAAGCACATTTTAGCATCACTAGCATGTCTCTAACGGTCAACAATACATTGAAAATGGCTGTATTCTTACAGTTTGTTCTGTGAATTCATAAAGATAATCAGAGCAAAGCCTCCTGGAACACAGATAACCGGAAGATTCCTAGAAAAGTATAAAAGTAACATTGTGCCAAAGTTATTTATGGACCAAAATATGGAAACGCTTCACGAATTTGCGTGTCATCCTTTTCGCAGGGGCCATGCTAATCTTCTCTGTATCGTATCCAATTTATTATATGTACTGCCGGAGCAAGTACAGTTGCTTCACAGCAGTGGTGCCCGTTTATTCCCCCTTCAGGTGAGTGGACCCTTTGCTGCGGTGAAAAAAGGAAGGAGACTAAACTTTGGTCATACCCATTGGATCTTGTAGGAAGCACATTTTAGCATCACTAGCATCTCTCTTACGGTCACCTTTACATTGAAAATGGCTAAATACTTGCAGTTTGTACTGTGTGAATTCATAAAGATAATCAGAGCAAAGCCTCCTGGAACACAGATAACCGGAAGATTCCTAGAAAAGTATAAAAGTAACATTGTGCCAAAGTTATTTTTGGACCAAAATATGGAAACGCTTCACGAATTTGCGTGTCATCCTTTCGCAGGGGCCATGCTAATCTTCTCTGTATCGTATACAATTTATTATATGTACTGCCGGAGCAAGTACAGTTGCTTCATAGCAGTGGTGCCCATTTATTCCCCCTCCAGGTGAGTAGACCCTTTGCTGCGGTGAAAAAAGGAAGGAGGCTAAACTTTGGTCATACCCATTGGATCTTGTAGGAAGCACATTTTAGCATCACTAGCATGTCTCTAACGGTCAACAATACATTGAAAATGGCTGTATTCTTACAGTTTGTTCTGTGAATTCATAAAGATAATCAGAGCAAAGCCTCCTGGAACACAGATAACCGGAAGATTCCTAGAAAAGTATAAAAGTAACATTGTGCCAAAGTTATTTATGGACCAAAATATGGAAACGCTTCACGAATTTGCGTGTCATCCTTTCGCAGGGGCCATGCTAATCTTCTCTGTATCGTATCCAATTTATTATATGTACTGCCGGAGCAAGTACAGTTGCTTCATAGCAGTGGTGCCCATTTATTCCCCCTCCAGGTGAGTAGACCCTTTGCTGCGGTGAAAAAAGGAAGGAGGCTAAACTTTGGTCATACCCATTGGATCTTGTAGGAAGCACATTTTAGCATCACTAGCATGTCTCTAACGGTCAACAATACATTGAAAATGGCTGTATTCTTACAGTTTGTTCTGTGAATTCATAAAGATAATCAGAGCAAAGCCTCCTGGAACACAGATAACCGGAAGATTCCTAGAAAAGTATAAAAGTAACATTGTGCCAAAGTTATTTATGGACCAAAATATGGAAACGCTTCACGAATTTGCGTGTCATCCTTTCGCAGGGGCCATGCTAATCTTCTCTGTATCGTATCCAATTTATTATATGTACTGCCAGAGCAAGTACAGTTGCTTCACAGCAGTGGTGCCCGTTTAATCCCCCTTCAGGTGAGTGGACCCTTTGCTGCGGTGAAAAAAGGAAGGAGACTAAACTTTGGTCATACCCATTGGATCTTGTAGGAAGCACATTTTAGCATCACTAGCATCTCTCTTACGGTCACCTTTACATTGAAAATGGCTAAATACTTGCAGTTTGTACTGTGTGAATTCATAAAGATAATCAGAGCAAAGCCTCCTGGAACACAGATAACCGGAAGATTCCTAGAAAAGTATAAAAGTAACATTGTGCCAAAGTTATTTATGGACCAAAATATGGAAACGCTTCACGAATTTGCGTGTCATCCTTTTCGCAGGGGCCATGCTAATCTTCTCTGTATCGTATCCAATTTATTATATGTACTGCCGGACCAAGTACAGTTGCTTCACAGCAGTGGTGCCCGTTTATTCCCCCTTCAGGTGAGTGGACCCTTTGCTGCGGTGAAAAAAGGAAGGAGACTAAACTTTGGTCATACCCATTGGATCTTGTAGGAAGCACATTTTAGCATCACTAGCATCTCTCTTACGGTCACCTTTACATTGAAAATGGCTAAATACTTGCAGTTTGTACTGTGTGAATTCATAAAGATAATCAGAGCAAAGCCTCCTGGAACACAGATAACCGGAAGATTCCTAGAAAAGTATAAAAGTAACATTGTGCCAAAGTTATTTTTGGACCAAAATATGGAAACGCTTCACGAATTTGCGTGTCATCCTTTCGCAGCGGCCATGCTAATCTTCTCTGTATCGTATCCAATTTATTATATGTACTGCCGGAGCAAGTACAGTTGCTTCATAGCAGTGGTGCCCATTTATTCCCCCTCCAGGTGAGTAGACCCTTTGCTGCGGTGAAAAAAGGAAGGAGGCTAAACTTTGGTCATACCCATTGGATCTTGTAGGAAGCACATTTTAGCATCACTAGCATGTCTCTAACGGTCAACAATACATTGAAAATGGCTGTATTCTTACAGTTTGTTCTGTGAATTCATAAAGATAATCAGAGCAAAGCCTCCTGGAACACAGATAACCGGAAGATTCCTAGAAAAGTATAAAAGTAACATTGTGCCAAAGTTATTTATGGACCAAAATATGGAAACGCTTCACGAATTTGCGTGTCATCCTTTCGCAGGGGCCATGCTAATCTTCTCTGTATCGTATCCAATTTATTATATGTACTGCCGGAGCAAGTACAGTTGCTTCACAGCAGTGGTGCCCATTTATTCCCCCTTCAGGTGAGTGGACCCTTTGCTGCGGTGAAAAAAGGAAGGAGACTAAACTTTGGTCATACCCATTGGATCTTGTAGGAAGCACATTTTAGCATCACTAGCATCTCTCTTACGGTCACCTTTACATTGAAAATGGCTAAATACTTGCAGTTTGTACTGTGTGAATTCATAAAGATAATCAGAGCAAAGCCTCCTGGAACACAGATAACCGGAAGATTCCTAGAAAAGTATAAAAGTAACATTGTGCCAAAGTTATTTTTGGACCAAAATATGGAAACGCTTCACGAATTTGCGTGTCATCCTTTCGCAGGGGCCATGCTAATCTTCTCTGTATCGTATCCAATTTATTATATGTACTGCCGGAGCAAGTACAGTTGCTTCATAGCAGTGGTGCCCATTTATTCCCCCTCCAGGTGAGTAGACCCTTTGCTGCGGTGAAAAAAGGAAGGAGGCTAAACTTTGGTCATACCCATTGGATCTTGTAGGAAGCACATTTTAGCATCACTAGCATGTCTCTAACGGTCAACAATACATTGAAAATGGCTGTATTCTTACAGTTTGTTCTGTGAATTCATAAAGATAATCAGAGCAAAGCCTCCTGGAACACAGATAACCGGAAGATTCCTAGAAAAGTATAAAAGTAACATTGTGCCAAAGTTATTTATGGACCAAAATATGGAAACGCTTCACGAATTTGCGTGTCATCCTTTTCGCAGGGGCCATGCTAATCTTCTCTGTATCGTATCCAATTTATTATATGTACTGCCGGAGCAAGTACAGTTGCTTCACAGCAGTGGTGCCCGTTTATTCCCCCTTCAGGTGAGTGGACCCTTTGCTGCGGTGAAAAAAGGAAGGAGACTAAACTTTGGTCATACCCATTGGATCTTGTAGGAAGCACATTTTAGCATCACTAGCATCTCTCTTACGGTCACCTTTACATTGAAAATGGCTAAATACTTGCAGTTTGTACTGTGTGAATTCATAAAGATAATCAGAGCAAAGCCTCCTGGAACACAGATAACCGGAAGATTCCTAGAAAAGTATAAAAGTAACATTGTGCCAAAGTTATTTTTGGACCAAAATATGGAAACGCTTCACGAATTTGCGTGTCATCCTTTCGCAGGGGCCATGCTAATCTTCTCTGTATCGTATACAATTTATTATATGTACTGCCGGAGCAAGTACAGTTGCTTCATAGCAGTGGTGCCCATTTATTCCCCCTCCAGGTGAGTAGACCCTTTGCTGCGGTGAAAAAAGGAAGGAGGCTAAACTTTGGTCATACCCATTGGATCTTGTAGGAAGCACATTTTAGCATCACTAGCATGTCTCTAACGGTCAACAATACATTGAAAATGGCTGTATTCTTACAGTTTGTTCTGTGAATTCATAAAGATAATCAGAGCAAAGCCTCCTGGAACACAGATAACCGGAAGATTCCTAGAAAAGTATAAAAGTAACATTGTGCCAAAGTTATTTATGGACCAAAATATGGAAACGCTTCACGAATTTGCGTGTCATCCTTTCGCAGGGGCCATGCTAATCTTCTCTGTATCGTATCCAATTTATTATATGTACTGCCGGAGCAAGTACAGTTGCTTCATAGCAGTGGTGCCCATTTATTCCCCCTCCAGGTGAGTAGACCCTTTGCTGCGGTGAAAAAAGGAAGGAGGCTAAACTTTGGTCATACCCATTGGATCTTGTAGGAAGCACATTTTAGCATCACTAGCATGTCTCTAACGGTCAACAATACATTGAAAATGGCTGTATTCTTACAGTTTGTTCTGTGAATTCATAAAGATAATCAGAGCAAAGCCTCCTGGAACACAGATAACCGGAAGATTCCTAGAAAAGTATAAAAGTAACATTGTGCCAAAGTTATTTATGGACCAAAATATGGAAACGCTTCACGAATTTGCGTGTCATCCTTTCGCAGGGGCCATGCTAATCTTCTCTGTATCGTATCCAATTTATTATATGTACTGCCGGAGCAAGTACAGTTGCTTCACAGCAGTGGTGCCCGTTTATTCCCCCTTCAGGTGAGTGGACCCTTTGCTGCGGTGAAAAAAGGAAGGAGACTAAACTTTGGTCATACCCATTGGATCTTGTAGGAAGCACATTTTAGCATCACTAGCATCTCTCTTACGGTCACCTTTACATTGAAAATGGCTAAATACTTGCAGTTTGTACTGTGTGAATTCATAAAGATAATCAGAGCAAAGCCTCCTGGAACACAGATAACCGGAAGATTCCTAGAAAAGTATAAAAGTAACATTGTGCCAAAGTTATTTATGGACCAAAATATGGAAACGCTTCACGAATTTGCGTGTCATCCTTTTCGCAGGGGCCATGCTAATCTTCTCTGTATCGTATCCAATTTATTATATGTACTGCCGGAGCAAGTACAGTTGCTTCACAGCAGTGGTGCCCGTTTATTCCCCCTTCAGGTGAGTGGACCCTTTGCTGCGGTGAAAAAAGGAAGGAGACTAAACTTTGGTCATACCCATTGGATCTTGTAGGAAGCACATTTTAGCATCACTAGCATCTCTCTTACGGTCACCTTTACATTGAAAATGGCTAAATACTTGCAGTTTGTACTGTGTGAATTCATAAAGATAATCAGAGCAAAGCCTCCTGGAACACAGATAACCGGAAGATTCCTAGAAAAGTATAAAAGTAACATTGTGCCAAAGTTATTTTTGGACCAAAATATGGAAACGCTTCACGAATTTGCGTGTCATCCTTTCGCAGGGGCCATGCTAATCTTCTCTGTATCGTATCCAATTTATTATATGTACTGCCGGAGCAAGTACAGTTGCTTCATAGCAGTGGTGCCCATTTATTCCCCCTCCAGGTGAGTAGACCCTTTGCTGCGGTGAAAAAAGGAAGGAGGCTAAACTTTGGTCATACCCATTGGATCTTGTAGGAAGCACATTTTAGCATCACTAGCATGTCTCTAACGGTCAACAATACATTGAAAATGGCTGTATTCTTACAGTTTGTTCTGTGAATTCATAAAGATAATCAGAGCAAAGCCTCCTGGAACACAGATAACCGGAAGATTCCTAGAAAAGTATAAAAGTAACATTGTGCCAAAGTTATTTATGGACCAAAATATGGAAACGCTTCACGAATTTGCGTGTCATCCTTTCGCAGGGGCCATGCTAATCTTCTCTGTATCGTATCCAATTTATTATATGTACTGCCGGAGCAAGTACAGTTGCTTCACAGCAGTGGTGCCCGTTTATTCCCCCTTCAGGTGAGTGGACCCTTTGCTGCGGTGAAAAAAGGAAGGAGACTAAACTTTGGTCATACCCATTGGATCTTGTAGGAAGCACATTTTAGCATCACTAGCATCTCTCTTACGGTCACCTTTACATTGAAAATGGCTAAATACTTGCAGTTTGTACTGTGTGAATTCATAAAGATAATCAGAGCAAAGCCTCCTGGA
Source organism: Pseudopleuronectes americanus (assembly GCA_038501795.1). Classification (NCBI taxonomy): domain Eukaryota; kingdom Metazoa; phylum Chordata; class Actinopteri; order Pleuronectiformes; family Pleuronectidae; genus Pseudopleuronectes; species Pseudopleuronectes americanus. The sequence goes on from CM076723.1 coordinate 4,820,856, forward strand.
ACACAGATAACCGGAAGATTCCTAGAAAAGTATAAAAGTAACATTGTGCCAAAGTTATTTTTGGACCAAAATATGGAAACGCTTCACGAATTTGCGTGTCATCCTTTCGCAGGGGCCATGCTAATCTTCTCTGTATCGTATCCAATTTATTATATGTACTGCCGGAGCAAGTACAGTTGCTTCATAGCAGTGGTGCCCATTTATTCCCCCTCCAGGTGAGTAGACCCTTTGCTGCGGTGAAAAAAGGAAGGAGGCTAAACTTTGGTCATACCCATTGGATCTTGTAGGAAGCACATTTTAGCATCACTAGCATGTCTCTAACGGTCAACAATACATTGAAAATGGCTGTATTCTTACAGTTTGTTCTGTGAATTCATAAAGATAATCAGAGCAAAGCCTCCTGGAACACAGATAACCGGAAGATTCCTAGAAAAGTATAAAAGTAACATTGTGCCAAAGTTATTTATGGACCAAAATATGGAAACGCTTCACGAATTTGCGTGTCATCCTTTCGCAGGGGCCATGCTAATCTTCTCTGTATCGTATCCAATTTATTATATGTACTGCCGGAGCAAGTACAGTTGCTTCACAGCAGTGGTGCCCGTTTATTCCCCCTTCAGGTGAGTGGACCCTTTGCTGCGGTGAAAAAAGGAAGGAGACTAAACTTTGGTCATACCCATTGGATCTTGTAGGAAGCACATTTTAGCATCACTAGCATCTCTCTTACGGTCACCTTTACATTGAAAATGGCTAAATACTTGCAGTTTGTACTGTGTGAATTCATAAAGATAATCAGAGCAAAGCCTCCTGGAACACAGATAACCGGAAGATTCCTAGAAAAGTATAAAAGTAACATTGTGCCAAAGTTATTTTTGGACCAAAATATGGAAACGCTTCACGAATTTGCGTGTCATCCTTTCGCAGGGGCCATGCTAATCTTCTCTGTATCGTATCCAATTTATTATATGTACTGCCGGAGCAAGTACAGTTGCTTCATAGCAGTGGTGCCCATTTATTCCCCCTCCAGGTGAGTAGACCCTTTGCTGCGGTGAAAAAAGGAAGGAGGCTAAACTTTGGTCATACCCATTGGATCTTGTAGGAAGCACATTTTAGCATCACTAGCATGTCTCTAACGGTCAACAATACATTGAAAATGGCTGTATTCTTACAGTTTGTTCTGTGAATTCATAAAGATAATCAGAGCAAAGCCTCCTGGAACACAGATAACCGGAAGATTCCTAGAAAAGTATAAAAGTAACATTGTGCCAAAGTTATTTATGGACCAAAATATGGAAACGCTTCACGAATTTGCGTGTCATCCTTTCGCAGGGGCCATGCTAATCTTCTCTGTATCGTATCCAATTTATTATATGTACTGCCGGAGCAAGTACAGTTGCTTCATAGCAGTGGTGCCCATTTATTCCCCCTCCAGGTGAGTAGACCCTTTGCTGCGGTGAAAAAAGGAAGGAGGCTAAACTTTGGTCATACCCATTGGATCTTGTAGGAAGCACATTTTAGCATCACTAGCATCTCTCTTACGGTCACCTTTACATTGAAAATGGCTAAATACTTGCAGTTTGTTCTGTGAATTCATAAAGATAATCAGAGCAAAGCCTCCTGGAACACAGATAACCGGAAGATTCCTAGAAAAGTATAAAAGTAACATTGTGCCAAAGTTATTTTTGGACCAAAATATGGAAACGCTTCACGAATTTGCGTGTCATCCTTTCGCAGGGGCCATGCTAATCTTCTCTGTATCGTATCCAATTTATTATATGTACTGCCGGAGCAAGTACAGTTGCTTCATAGCAGTGGTGCCCATTTATTCCCCCTCCAGGTGAGTAGACCCTTTGCTGCGGTGAAAAAAGGAAGGAGGCTAAACTTTGGTCATACCCATTGGATCTTGTAGGAAGCACATTTTAGCATCACTAGCATGTCTCTAACGGTCAACAATACATTGAAAATGGCTGAATACTTACAGTTTGTTCTGTGTGAATTCATAAAGATAATCAGAGCAAAGCCTCCTGGAACACAGATAACCGGAAGATTCCTAGAAAAGTATAAAAGTAACATTGTGCCAAAGTTATTTATGGACCAAAATATGGAAACGCTTCACGAATTTGCGTGTCATCCTTTCGCAGGGGCCATGCTAATCTTCTCTGTATCGTATCCAATTTATTATATGTACTGCCGGAGCAAGTACAGTTGCTTCACAGCAGTGGTGCCCGTTTATTCCCCCTTCAGGTGAGTGGACCCTTTGCTGCGGTGAAAAAAGGAAGGAGACTAAACTTTGGTCATACCCATTGGATCTTGTAGGAAGCACATTTTAGCATCACTAGCATCTCTCTTACGGTCACCTTTACATTGAAAATGGCTAAATACTTGCAGTTTGTACTGTGTGAATTCATAAAGATAATCAGAGCAAAGCCTCCTGGAACACAGATAACCGGAAGATTCCTAGAAAAGTATAAAAGTAACATTGTGCCAAAGTTATTTTTGGACCAAAATATGGAAACGCTTCACGAATTTGCGTGTCATCCTTTCGCAGGGGCCATGCTAATCTTCTCTGTATCGTATCCAATTTATTATATGTACTGCCGGAGCAAGTACAGTTGCTTCATAGCAGTGGTGCCCATTTATTCCCCCTCCAGGTGAGTAGACCCTTTGCTGCGGTGAAAAAAGGAAGGAGGCTAAACTTTGGTCATACCCATTGGATCTTGTAGGAAGCACATTTTAGCATCACTAGCATGTCTCTAACGGTCAACAATACATTGAAAATGGCTGTATTCTTACAGTTTGTTCTGTGAATTCATAAAGATAATCAGAGCAAAGCCTCCTGGAACACAGATAACCGGAAGATTCCTAGAAAAGTATAAAAGTAACATTGTGCCAAAGTTATTTATGGACCAAAATATGGAAACGCTTCACGAATTTGCGTGTCATCCTTTCGCAGGGGCCATGCTAATCTTCTCTGTATCGTATCCAATTTATTATATGTACTGCCGGAGCAAGTACAGTTGCTTCACAGCAGTGGTGCCCATTTATTCCCCCTTCAGGTGAGTGGACCCTTTGCTGCGGTGAAAAAAGGAAGGAGACTAAACTTTGGTCATACCCATTGGATCTTGTAGGAAGCACATTTTAGCATCACTAGCATCTCTCTTACGGTCACCTTTACATTGAAAATGGCTAAATACTTGCAGTTTGTTCTGTGTGAATTCATAAAGATAATCAGAGCAAAGCCTCCTGGAACACAGATAACCGGAAGATTCCTAGAAAAGTATAAAAGTAACATTGTGCCAAAGTTATTTTTGGACCAAAATATGGAAACGCTTCACGAATTTGCGTGTCATCCTTTCGCAGGGGCCATGCTAATCTTCTCTGTATCGTATCCAATTTATTATATGTACTGCCGGAGCAAGTACAGTTGCTTCATAGCAGTGGTGCCCATTTATTCCCCCTCCAGGTGAGTAGACCCTTTGCTGCGGTGAAAAAAGGAAGGAGGCTAAACTTTGGTCATACCCATTGGATCTTGTAGGAAGCACATTTTAGCATCACTAGCATGTCTCTAACGGTCAACAATACATTGAAAATGGCTGTATTCTTACAGTTTGTTCTGTGAATTCATAAAGATAATCAGAGCAAAGCCTCCTGGAACACAGATAACCGGAAGATTCCTAGAAAAGTATAAAAGTAACATTGTGCCAAAGTTATTTATGGACCAAAATATGGAAACGCTTCACGAATTTGCGTGTCATCCTTTCGCAGGGGCCATGCTAATCTTCTCTGTATCGTATCCAATTTATTATATGTACTGCCGGAGCAAGTACAGTTGCTTCATAGCAGTGGTGCCCATTTATTCCCCCTCCAGGTGAGTAGACCCTTTGCTGCGGTGAAAAAAGGAAGGAGGCTAAACTTTGGTCATACCCATTGGATCTTGTAGGAAGCACATTTTAGCATCACTAGCATCTCTCTTACGGTCACCTTTACATTGAAAATGGCTAAATACTTGCAGTTTGTTCTGTGTGAATTCATAAAGATAATCAGAGCAAAGCCTCCTGGAACACAGATAACCGGAAGATTCCTAGAAAAGTATAAAAGTAACATTGTGCCAAAGTTATTTTTGGACCAAAATATGGAAACGCTTCACGAATTTGCGTGTCATCCTTTCGCAGGGGCCATGCTAATCTTCTCTGTATCGTATCCAATTTATTATATGTACTGCCGGAGCAAGTACAGTTGCTTCATAGCAGTGGTGCCCATTTATTCCCCCTCCAGGTGAGTAGACCCTTTGCTGCGGTGAAAAAAGGAAGGAGGCTAAACTTTGGTCATACCCATTGGATCTTGTAGGAAGCACATTTTAGCATCACTAGCATCTCTCTTACGGTCACCTTTACATTGAAAATGGCTAAATACTTGCAGTTTGTACTGTGTGAATTCATAAAGATAATCAGAGCAAAGCCTCCTGGAACACAGATAACCGGAAGATTCCTAGAAAAGTATAAAAGTAACATTGTGCCAAAGTTATTTATGGACCAAAATATGGAAACGCTTCACGAATTTGCGTGTCATCCTTTCGCAGGGGCCATGCTAATCTTCTCTGTATCGTATCCAATTTATTATATGTACTGCCGGAGCAAGTACAGTTGCTTCACAGCAGTGGTGCCCATTTATTCCCCCTCCAGGTGAGTAGACCCTTTGCTGCGGTGAAAAAAGGAAGGAGGCTAAACTTTGGTCATACCCATTGGATCTTGTAGGAAGCACATTTTAGCATCACTAGCATCTCTCTTACGGTCACCTTTACATTGAAAATGGCTAAATACTTGCAGTTTGTTCTGTGTGAATTCATAAAGATAATCAGAGCAAAGCCTCCTGGAACACAGATAACCGGAAGATTCCTAGAAAAGTATAAAAGTAACATTGTGCCAAAGTTATTTTTGGACCAAAATATGGAAACGCTTCACGAATTTGCGTGTCATCCTTTCGCAGGGGCCATGCTAATCTTCTCTGTATCGTATCCAATTTATTATATGTACTGCCGGAGCAAGTACAGTTGCTTCATAGCAGTGGTGCCCATTTATTCCCCCTCCAGGTGAGTAGACCCTTTGCTGCGGTGAAAAAAGGAAGGAGGCTAAACTTTGGTCATACCCATTGGATCTTGTAGGAAGCACATTTTAGCATCACTAGCATGTCTCTAACGGTCAACAATACATTGAAAATGGCTGTATTCTTACAGTTTGTTCTGTGAATTCATAAAGATAATCAGAGCAAAGCCTCCTGGAACACAGATAACCGGAAGATTCCTAGAAAAGTATAAAAGTAACATTGTGCCAAAGTTATTTATGGACCAAAATATGGAAACGCTTCACGAATTTGCGTGTCATCCTTTTCGCAGGGGCCATGCTAATCTTCTCTGTATCGTATCCAATTTATTATATGTACTGCCGGAGCAAGTACAGTTGCTTCACAGCAGTGGTGCCCGTTTATTCCCCCTTCAGGTGAGTGGACCCTTTGCTGCGGTGAAAAAAGGAAGGAGACTAAACTTTGGTCATACCCATTGGATCTTGTAGGAAGCACATTTTAGCATCACTAGCATCTCTCTTACGGTCACCTTTACATTGAAAATGGCTAAATACTTGCAGTTTGTACTGTGTGAATTCATAAAGATAATCAGAGCAAAGCCTCCTGGAACACAGATAACCGGAAGATTCCTAGAAAAGTATAAAAGTAACATTGTGCCAAAGTTATTTTTGGACCAAAATATGGAAACGCTTCACGAATTTGCGTGTCATCCTTTCGCAGGGGCCATGCTAATCTTCTCTGTATCGTATCCAATTTATTATATGTACTGCCGGAGCAAGTACAGTTGCTTCATAGCAGTGGTGCCCATTTATTCCCCCTCCAGGTGAGTAGACCCTTTGCTGCGGTGAAAAAAGGAAGGAGGCTAAACTTTGGTCATACCCATTGGATCTTGTAGGAAGCACATTTTAGCATCACTAGCATGTCTCTAACGGTCAACAATACATTGAAAATGGCTGTATTCTTACAGTTTGTTCTGTGAATTCATAAAGATAATCAGAGCAAAGCCTCCTGGAACACAGATAACCGGAAGATTCCTAGAAAAGTATAAAAGTAACATTGTGCCAAAGTTATTTATGGACCAAAATATGGAAACGCTTCACGAATTTGCGTGTCATCCTTTCGCAGGGGCCATGCTAATCTTCTCTGTATCGTATCCAATTTATTATATGTACTGCCGGAGCAAGTACAGTTGCTTCATAGCAGTGGTGCCCATTTATTCCCCCTCCAGGTGAGTAGACCCTTTGCTGCGGTGAAAAAAGGAAGGAGGCTAAACTTTGGTCATACCCATTGGATCTTGTAGGAAGCACATTTTAGCATCACTAGCATGTCTCTAACGGTCAACAATACATTGAAAATGGCTGTATTCTTACAGTTTGTTCTGTGAATTCATAAAGATAATCAGAGCAAAGCCTCCTGGAACACAGATAACCGGAAGATTCCTAGAAAAGTATAAAAGTAACATTGTGCCAAAGTTATTTATGGACCAAAATATGGAAACGCTTCACGAATTTGCGTGTCATCCTTTCGCAGGGGCCATGCTAATCTTCTCTGTATCGTATCCAATTTATTATATGTACTGCCGGAGCAAGTACAGTTGCTTCACAGCAGTGGTGCCCGTTTATTCCCCCTTCAGGTGAGTGGACCCTTTGCTGCGGTGAAAAAAGGAAGGAGACTAAACTTTGGTCATACCCATTGGATCTTGTAGGAAGCACATTTTAGCATCACTAGCATCTCTCTTACGGTCACCTTTACATTGAAAATGGCTAAATACTTGCAGTTTGTACTGTGTGAATTCATAAAGATAATCAGAGCAAAGCCTCCTGGAACACAGATAACCGGAAGATTCCTAGAAAAGTATAAAAGTAACATTGTGCCAAAGTTATTTATGGACCAAAATATGGAAACGCTTCACGAATTTGCGTGTCATCCTTTTCGCAGGGGCCATGCTAATCTTCTCTGTATCGTATCCAATTTATTATATGTACTGCCGGAGCAAGTACAGTTGCTTCACAGCAGTGGTGCCCGTTTATTCCCCCTTCAGGTGAGTGGACCCTTTGCTGCGGTGAAAAAAGGAAGGAGACTAAACTTTGGTCATACCCATTGGATCTTGTAGGAAGCACATTTTAGCATCACTAGCATCTCTCTTACGGTCACCTTTACATTGAAAATGGCTAAATACTTGCAGTTTGTACTGTGTGAATTCATAAAGATAATCAGAGCAAAGCCTCCTGGAACACAGATAACCGGAAGATTCCTAGAAAAGTATAAAAGTAACATTGTGCCAAAGTTATTTTTGGACCAAAATATGGAAACGCTTCACGAATTTGCGTGTCATCCTTTCGCAGCGGGCCATGCTAATCTTCTCTGTATCGTATCCAATTTATTATATGTACTGCCGGAGCAAGTACAGTTGCTTCATAGCAGTGGTGCCCATTTATTCCCCCTCCAGGTGAGTAGACCCTTTGCTGCGGTGAAAAAAGGAAGGAGGCTAAACTTTGGTCATACCCATTGGATCTTGTAGGAAGCACATTTTAGCATCACTAGCATGTCTCTAACGGTCAACAATACATTGAAAATGGCTGTATTCTTACAGTTTGTTCTGTGAATTCATAAAGATAATCAGAGCAAAGCCTCCTGGAACACAGATAACCGGAAGATTCCTAGAAAAGTATAAAAGTAACATTGTGCCAAAGTTATTTATGGACCAAAATATGGAAACGCTTCACGAATTTGCGTGTCATCCTTTCGCAGGGGCCATGCTAATCTTCTCTGTATCGTATCCAATTTATTATATGTACTGCCGGAGCAAGTACAGTTGCTTCACAGCAGTGGTGCCCATTTATTCCCCCTTCAGGTGAGTGGACCCTTTGCTGCGGTGAAAAAAGGAAGGAGACTAAACTTTGGTCATACCCATTGGATCTTGTAGGAAGCACATTTTAGCATCACTAGCATCTCTCTTACGGTCACCTTTACATTGAAAATGGCTAAATACTTGCAGTTTGTACTGTGTGAATTCATAAAGATAATCAGAGCAAAGCCTCCTGGAACACAGATAACCGGAAGATTCCTAGAAAAGTATAAAAGTAACATTGTGCCAAAGTTATTTTTGGACCAAAATATGGAAACGCTTCACGAATTTGCGTGTCATCCTTTCGCAGGGGCCATGCTAATCTTCTCTGTATCGTATCCAATTTATTATATGTACTGCCGGAGCAAGTACAGTTGCTTCATAGCAGTGGTGCCCATTTATTCCCCCTCCAGGTGAGTAGACCCTTTGCTGCGGTGAAAAAAGGAAGGAGGCTAAACTTTGGTCATACCCATTGGATCTTGTAGGAAGCACATTTTAGCATCACTAGCATGTCTCTAACGGTCAACAATACATTGAAAATGGCTGTATCTTACAGTTTGTTCTGTGAATTCATAAAGATAATCAGAGCAAAGCCTCCTGGAACACAGATAACCGGAAGATTCCTAGAAAAGTATAAAAGTAACATTGTGCCAAAGTTATTTTTGGACCAAAATATGGAAACGCTTCACGAATTTGCGTGTCATCCTTTCGCAGGGGCCATGCTAATCTTCTCTGTATCGTATCCAATTTATTATATGTACTGCCGGAGCAAGTACAGTTGCTTCACAGCAGTGGTGCCCATTTATTCCCCCTTCAGGTGAGTGGACCCTTTGCTGCGGTGAAAAAAGGAAGGAGACTAAACTTTGGTCATACCCATTGGATCTTGTAGGAAGCACATTTTAGCATCACTAGCATCTCTCTTACGGTCACCTTTACATTGAAAATGGCTGAAATACTTGCAGTTTGTACTGTGTGAATTCATAAAGATAATCAGAGCAAAGCCTCCTGGAACACAGATAACCGGAAGATTCCTAGAAAAGTATAAAAGTAACATTGTGCCAAAGTTATTTTTGGACCAAAATATGGAAACGCTTCACGAATTTGCGTGTCATCCTTTCGCAGGGGCCATGCTAATCTTCTCTGTATCGTATCCAATTTATTATATGTACTGCCGGAGCAAGTACAGTTGCTTCATAGCAGTGGTGCCCATTTATTCCCCCTCCAGGTGAGTAGACCCTTTGCTGCGGTGAAAAAAGGAAGGAGGCTAAACTTTGGTCATACCCATTGGATCTTGTAGGAAGCACATTTTAGCATCACTAGCATGTCTCTAACGGTCAACAATACATTGAAAATGGCTGTATTCTTACAGTTTGTTCTGTGAATTCATAAAGATAATCAGAGCAAAGCCTCCTGGAACACAGATAACCGGAAGATTCCTAGAAAAGTATAAAAGTAACATTGTGCCAAAGTTATTTTATGGACCAAAATATGGAAACGCTTCACGAATTTGCGTGTCATCCTTTCGCAGGGGCCATGCTAATCTTCTCTGTATCGTATCCAATTTATTATATGTACTGCCGGAGCAAGTACAGTTGCTTCACAGCAGTGGTGCCCATTTATTCCCCCTTCAGGTGAGTGGACCCTTTGCTGCGGTGAAAAAAGGAAGGAGGCTAAACTTTGGTCATACCCATTGGATCTTGTAGGAAGCACATTTTAGCATCACTAGCATCTCTCTTACGGTCACCTTTACATTGAAAATGGCTAAATACTTGCAGTTTGTACTGTGTGAATTCATAAAGATAATCAGAGCAAAGCCTCCTGGAACACAGATAACCGGAAGATTCCTAGAAAAGTATAAAAGTAACATTGTGCCAAAGTTATTTATGGACCAAAATATGGAAACGCTTCACGAATTTGCGTGTCATCCTTTCGCAGGGGCCATGCTAATCTTCTCTGTATCGTATCCAATTTATTATATGTACTGCCGGAGCAAGTACAGTTGCTTCACAGCAGTGGTGCCCAGTTTTATTCCCCCTTCAGGTGAGTGGACCCTTTGCTGCGGTGAAAAAAGGAAGGAGACTAAACTTTGGTCATACCCATTGGATCTTGTAGGAAGCACATTTTAGCATCACTAGCATCTCTCTTACGGTCACCTTTACATTGAAAATGGCTAAATACTTGCAGTTTGTACTGTGTGAATTCATAAAGATAATCAGAGCAAAGCCTCCTGGAACACAGATAACCGGAAGATTCCTAGAAAAGTATAAAAGTAACATTGTGCCAAAGTTATTTTGGACCAAAATATGGAAACGCTTCACGAATTTGCGTGTCATCCTTTCGCAGGGGCCATGCTAATCTTCTCTGTATCGTATCCAATTTATTATATGTACTGCCGGAGCAAGTACAGTTGCTTCATAGCAGTGGTGCCCATTTATTCCCCCTCCAGGTGAGTAGACCCTTTGCTGCGGTGAAAAAAGGAAGGAGGCTAAACTTTGGTCATACCCATTGGATCTTGTAGGAAGCACATTTTAGCATCACTAGCATGTCTCTAACGGTCAACAATACATTGAAAATGGCTGCATCCTTACAGTTTGTATGTGTGAATTCATAAAGATAATCAGAGCAAAGCCTCCTGGAACACAGATAACCGGAAGATTCCTAGAAAAGTATAAAAGTAACATTGTGCCAAAGTTATTTTTGGACCAAAATATGGAAACGCTTCACGAATTTGCGTGTCATCCTTTCGCAGGGGCCATGCTAATCTTCTCTGTATCGTATCCAATTTATTATATGTACTGCCGGAGCAAGTACAGTTGCTTCACAGCAGTGGTGCCCGTTTATTCCCCCTTCAGGTGAGTGGACCCTTTGCTGCGGTGAAAAAAGGAAGGAGGCTAAACTTTGGTCATACCCATTGGATCTTGTAGGAAGCACATTTTAGCATCACTAGCATCTCTCTTACGGTCACCTTTACATTGAAAATGGCTAAATACTTGCAGTTTGTTCTGTGTGAATTCATAAAGATAATCAGAGCAAAGCCTCCTGGAACACAGATAACCGGAAGATTCCTAGAAAAGTATAAAAGTAACATTGTGCCAAAGTTATTTTTGGACCAAAATATGGAAACGCTTCACGAATTTGCGTGTCATCCTTTCGCAGGGGCCATGCTAATCTTCTCTGTATCGTATCCAATTTATTATATGTACTGCCGGAGCAAGTACAGTTGCTTCATAGCAGTGGTGCCCATTTATTCCCCCTCCAGGTGAGTAGACCCTTTGCTGCGTGAAAAAAGGAAGGAGGCTAAACTTTGGTCATACCCATTGGATCTTGTAGGAAGCACATTTTAGCATCACTAGCATGTCTCTAACGGTCAACAATACATTGAAAATGGCTGCATCTTACAGTTTGTTCTGTG
>CM076723.1:4832394-4919965 GCA_038501795.1 Pseudopleuronectes americanus
GGTCTCTGTGGCGCAATTGGTTAGCGCGTTCGGCTGTTAACCGAAAGGATGGTGGTTCAAGCCCACCCAGGGACGCGTGTGCTTTTATGACATAGGTAGTTTAATCTTTGGAACCCAATCTTCTTTCTGTGAACAAAGGGAAGGGTTGGAAACAACGTCATCAATCAAGTCCATATATATGGGGGTAGCTGTCTTAGGCCACTGTCCTTTCACATCAAAGTAAGGGGTCTCTGTGGCGCAATTGGTTAGCGCGTTCGGCTGTTAACCGAAAGGATGGTGGTTCAAGCCCACCCAGGGACGCGTGTGCTTTTATGACATAGGTAGTTTAATCTTGGAACCCAATCTTCTTTCTGTGAACGAAGGGTTGGAAACAACGAGATCAAACAAGTCCATATATATGGGGTGTAGCTGTCCTGGGCCACTGCCCTTCCCATCAAACAAGGGGTCTCTGTGGCGCAATTGGTTAGCGCGTTCGGCTGTTAACCGAAAGGATGGTGGTTCAAGCCCACCCAGGGACGCATGTGCTTTTATGAAACAGGTAGTTTGATCTTGAAAACCAATTTTCTTTCTGTGAGCAGAGGGAAGGGTTGGAAAACCGTATGATGAAACTCAAATACTAAGCAGGCAATAAAATAGACATCATTATACACCTATTCCTTCAACTAGTCTTGAGTTATCTATTTTTAGTCAAAAAAAATCCACCTGGAGACATTAAGAACCTTCTGTATTAACAAGCTTTATTGGTAAACGAAATATGCAACACGAGATCAGACAAATCCATGTAAATGGGGTACCTGTCCTACGTGACTCCTCTTTCAGAATAACTAAACATGGTCTCTGTGGCGCAATTGGTTAGCGCGTTCGGGCTGTTAACCTAAAGGATGGTGGTTCAAGCCCACCCAGGGACGCGTGTGCTTTTATGACATAGGTAGTTTAATCTTTGGAACCCAATCTTCTTTCTGTGAACAAAGGGAAGGGTTGGAAACAACGTCATCAATCAAGTCCATATATATGGGGGTAGCTGTCTGGGCCACTGTCCCTTTCACATCAAAGTAAGGGGTCTCTGTGGCGCAATTGGTTAGCGCGTTCGGCTGTTAACCGAAAGGATGGTGGTTCAAGCCCACCCAGGGACGCGTGTGCTTTTATGACATAGGTAGTTTAATCTTGGAACCCAATCTTCTTTCTGTGAACGAAGGGTTGGAAACAACGAGATCAAACAAGTCCATATATATGTGGGGTAGCTGTCATAGGGCCACTGCCCTTTCAGATCAAGTAAGGGGTCTCTGTGGCGCAATTGGTTAGCGCGTTCGGCTGTTAACCGAAAGGATGGTGGTTCAAGCCCACCCAGGGACGCGTGTGCTTTTATGACATAGGTAGTTTAATCTTGGAACCCAATCTTCTTTCTGTGAACGAGGGAAGGGTTGGAAACAACGAGATCAAACAAGTCCATATATATGTGGGTAGCTGTCATAGGGCCACTGCCCTTTCAGATCAAAGTAAGGGGTCTCTGTGGCGCAATTGGTTAGCGCGTTCGGCTGTTAACCGAAAGGATGGTGGTTCAAGCCCACCCAGGGACGCGTGTGCTTTTATGACATAGGTAGTTTAATCTTGGAACCCAATCTTCTTTCTGTGAACAAAGGGAAGGGTTGGAAACAACGATATCAAATCAAGTCCATATATATGGGGGTAGCTGTCATAGGCCACTGCCCTTTCACATCAAAGTAAGGGGTCTCTGTGGCGCAATTGGTTAGCGCGTTCGGCTGTTAACCGAAAGGATGGTGGTTCAAGCCCACCCAGGGACGCGTGTGCTTTTATGACATAGGTAGTTTAATCTTGGAACCCAATCTTCTTTCTGTGAACGAAGGGTTGGAAACAACGAGATCAAACAAGTCCATATATATGTGGGGTAGCTGTCATAGGGCCACTGCCCTTTCACATCAAAGTAAGGGGTCTCTGTGGCGCAATTGGTTAGCGCGTTCGGCTGTTAACCGAAAGGATGGTGGTTCAAGCCCACCCAGGGACGCGTGTGCTTTTATGACATAGGTAGTTTAATCTTGGAACCCAATCTTCTTTCTGTGAACGAAGGGTTGGAAACAACGATATCAAACAAGTCCATATATATGGGGGGTAGCTGTCCTGGGCCACTGCCCTTCCCATCAAAGTAAGGGGTCTCTGTGGCGCAATTGGTTAGCGCGTTCGGCTGTTAACCGAAAGGATGGTGGTTCAAGCCCACCCAGGGACGCGTGTGCTTTTATGACATAGGTAGTTTAATCTTGGAACCCAATCTTCTTTCTGTGAACGAAGGGTTGGAAACAACGAGATCAAACAAGTCCATATATATGTGGGTAGCTGTCATAGGCCACTGCCCTTTCAGATCAAAGTAAGGGGTCTCTGTGGCGCAATTGGTTAGCGCGTTCGGCTGTTAACCGAAAGGATGGTGGTTCAAGCCCACCCAGGGACGCGTGTGCTTTTATGACATAGGTAGTTTAATCTTGGAACCCAATCTTCTTTCTGTGAACGAAGGGTTGGAAACAACGATATCAAACAAGTCCATATATATGTGGGTAGCTGTCATAGGCCACTGCCCTTTCAGATCAAAGTAAGGGGTCTCTGTGGCGCAATTGGTTAGCGCGTTCGGCTGTTAACCGAAAGGATGGTGGTTCAAGCCCACCCAGGGACGCGTGTGCTTTTATGACATAGGTAGTTTAATCTTGGAACCCAATCTTCTTTCTGTGAACGAAGGGTTGGAAACAACGAGATCAATCAAGTCCATATATATGGGGGTAGCTGTCCTGGGCCACTGCCCTTTCACATCAAAGTAAGGGGTCTCTGTGGCGCAATTGGTTAGCGCGTTCGGCTGTTAACCGAAAGGATGGTGGTTCAAGCCCACCCAGGGACGCGTGTGCTTTTATGACATAGGTAGTTTAATCTTGGAACCCAATCTTCTTTCTGTGAACGAAGGGAAGGGTTGGAAACAACGATATCAAACAAGTCCATATATATGTGGGTAGCTGTCATAGGCCACTGCCCTTTCAGATCAAAGTAAGGGGTCTCTGTGGCGCAATTGGTTAGCGCGTTCGGCTGTTAACCGAAAGGATGGTGGTTCAAGCCCACCCAGGGACGCGTGTGCTTTTATGACATAGGTAGTTTAATCTTGGAACCCAATCTTCTTTCTGTGAACGAAGGGTTGGAAACAACGATATCAAACAAGTCCATATATATGGGTGTAGCTGTCCTGGGCCACTGCCCTTTCCCATCAAAGTAAGGGGTCTCTGTGGCGCAATTGGTTAGCGCGTTCGGCTGTTAACCGAAAGGATGGTGGTTCAAGCCCACCCAGGGACGCGTGTGCTTTTATGACATAGGTAGTTTAATCTTGGAAACCAATCTTCTTTCTGTGAGCAGAGGGAAGGGTTGGAAAACCGTATGATGAAACTCAAATACTAGCAGCATAAAATGACATCATTATACACTAGTCCTTCAACTGTCTTGAGTTATCTATTTTTAGTCAAAAAAAATCCACCTGGAGACATTAGAACCTTCTGTATTAACAAGCTTTATTGGTAAACGAAATATGCAATACGAGATCAGACAAATCCATGTAAATGGGGTACCTGTCCTACGTGACTCCTCTTTCAGAATAACTAAACAGGGTCTCTGTGGCGCAATTGGTTAGCGCGTTCGGCTGTTAACCGAAAGGATGGTGGTTCAAGCCCACCCAGGGACGCGTGTGCTTTTATGACATAGGTAGTTTAATCTTGGAACCCAATCTTCTTTCTGTGAACAGGGAAGGGTTGGAAACAACGAGATCAAACAAGTCCATATATATGTGGGTAGCTGTCCTAGGCCACTGCCCTTTCACATCAAAGTAAGGGGTCTCTGTGGCGCAATTGGTTAGCGCGTTCGGCTGTTAACCGAAAGGATGGTGGTTCAAGCCCACCCAGGGACGCGTGTGCTTTTATGACATAGGTAGTTTAATCTTGGAACCCAATCTTCTTTCTGTGAACGAAGGGTTGGAAACAACGAGATCAAACAAGTCCATATATATGGGTGTAGCTGTCCTGGGCCACTGCCCTTTCCCATCAAAGTAAGGGGTCTCTGTGGCGCAATTGGTTAGCGCGTTCGGCTGTTAACCGAAAGGATGGTGGTTCAAGCCCACCCAGGGACGCATGTGCTTTTATGAAACAGGTAGTTTGATCTTGAAAACCAATTTTCTTTCTGTGAGCAGAGGGAAGGGTTGGAAAACCGTATGATGAAACTCAAATACTAAGCAGGCAATAAAATAGACATCATTATACACCTATTCCTTCAACTAGTCTTGAGTTATCTATTTTTAGTCAAAAAAAATCCACCTGGAGACATTAAGAACCTTCTGTATTAACAAGCTTTATTGGTAAACGAAATATGCAAACACGAGATCAGACAAATCCATGTAAATGGGGGTACCTGTCCTACGTGACTCCTCTTTCAGAATAACTAAACATGGTCTCTGTGGCGCAATTGGTTAGCGCGTTCGGCTGTTAACCTAAAGGATGGTGGTTCAAGCCCACCCAGGGACGCGTGTGCTTTTATGACATAGGTAGTTTAATCTTGGAACCCAATCTTCTTTCTGTGAACAAAGGGAAGGGTTGGAAACAACGTCATCAATCAAGTCCATATATATGGGGGTAGCTGTCTAGGCCACTGCCCTTTCACATCAAAGTAAGGGGTCTCTGTGGCGCAATTGGTTAGCGCGTTCGGCTGTTAACCGAAAGGATGGTGGTTCAAGCCCACCCAGGGACGCGTGTGCTTTTATGACATAGGTAGTTTAATCTTGGAACCCAATCTTCTTTCTGTGAACGAAGGGTTGGAAACAACGAGATCAAACAAGTCCATATATATGTGGGTAGCTGTCATAGGCCACTGCCCTTTCAGATCAAAGTAAGGGGTCTCTGTGGCGCAATTGGTTAGCGCGTTCGGCTGTTAACCGAAAGGATGGTGGTTCAAGCCCACCCAGGGACGCGTGTGCTTTTATGACATAGGTAGTTTAATCTTGGAACCCAATCTTCTTTCTGTGAACGAGGGAAGGGTTGGAAACAACGAGATCAATCAAGTCCATATATATGTGGGGTAGCTGTCCTAGGGCCACTGCCCTTTCAGATCAAAGTAAGGGGTCTCTGTGGCGCAATTGGTTAGCGCGTTCGGCTGTTAACCGAAAGGATGGTGGTTCAAGCCCACCCAGGGACGCGTGTGCTTTTATGACATAGGTAGTTTAATCTTGGAACCCAATCTTCTTTCTGTGAACGAAGGGTTGGAAACAACGAGATCAAACAAGTCCATATATATGTGGGTAGCTGTCATAGGCCACTGCCCTTTCAGATCAAAGTAAGGGGTCTCTGTGGCGCAATTGGTTAGCGCGTTCGGCTGTTAACCGAAAGGATGGTGGTTCAAGCCCACCCAGGGACGCGTGTGCTTTTATGACATAGGTAGTTTAATCTTGGAACCCAATCTTCTTTCTGTGAACGAGGGAAGGGTTGGAAACAACGAGATCAAACAAGTCCATATATATGTGGGTAGCTGTCATAGGCCACTGCCCTTTCAGATCAAAGTAAGGGGTCTCTGTGGCGCAATTGGTTAGCGCGTTCGGCTGTTAACCGAAAGGATGGTGGTTCAAGCCCACCCAGGGACGCGTGTGCTTTTATGACATAGGTAGTTTAATCTTGGAACCCAATCTTCTTTCTGTGAACGAAGGGTTGGAAACAACGATATCAAACAAGTCCATATATATGGGGTAGCTGTCCTAGGGCCACTGCCCTTTCAGATCAAAGTAAGGGGTCTCTGTGGCGCAATTGGTTAGCGCGTTCGGCTGTTAACCGAAAGGATGGTGGTTCAAGCCCACCCAGGGACGCGTGTGCTTTTATGACATAGGTAGTTTAATCTTGGAACCCAATCTTCTTTCTGTGAACAGGGAAGGGTTGGAAACAACGAGATCAATCAAGTCCATATATATGTGGGTAGCTGTCATAGGCCACTGCCCTTTCAGATCAAAGTAAGGGGTCTCTGTGGCGCAATTGGTTAGCGCGTTCGGCTGTTAACCGAAAGGATGGTGGTTCAAGCCCACCCAGGGACGCGTGTGCTTTTATGACATAGGTAGTTTAATCTTGGAACCCAATCTTCTTTCTGTGAACGAAGGGTTGGAAACAACGAGATCAATCAAGTCCATATATATGTGGGTAGCTGTCATAGGCCACTGCCCTTTCAGATCAAAGTAAGGGGTCTCTGTGGCGCAATTGGTTAGCGCGTTCGGCTGTTAACCGAAAGGATGGTGGTTCAAGCCCACCCAGGGACGCGTGTGCTTTTATGACATAGGTAGTTTAATCTTGGAACCCAATCTTCTTTCTGTGAACGAAGGGTTGGAAACAACGATATCAAACAAGTCCATATATATGTGGGGTAGCTGTCATAGGGCCACTGCCCTTTCAGATCAAAGTAAGGGGTCTCTGTGGCGCAATTGGTTAGCGCGTTCGGCTGTTAACCGAAAGGATGGTGGTTCAAGCCCACCCAGGGACGCGTGTGCTTTTATGACATAGGTAGTTTAATCTTGGAACCCAATCTTCTTTCTGTGAACGAAGGGTTGGAAACAACGAGATCAAACAAGTCCATATATATGTGGGTAGCTGTCATAGGCCACTGCCCTTTCAGATCAAAGTAAGGGGTCTCTGTGGCGCAATTGGTTAGCGCGTTCGGCTGTTAACCGAAAGGATGGTGGTTCAAGCCCACCCAGGGACGCGTGTGCTTTTATGACATAGGTAGTTTAATCTTGGAACCCAATCTTCTTTCTGTGAACGAGGGAAGGGTTGGAAACAACGAGATCAAACAAGTCCATATATATGTGGGTAGCTGTCATAGGCCACTGCCCTTTCAGATCAAAGTAAGGGGTCTCTGTGGCGCAATTGGTTAGCGCGTTCGGCTGTTAACCGAAAGGATGGTGGTTCAAGCCCACCCAGGGACGCGTGTGCTTTTATGACATAGGTAGTTTAATCTTGGAACCCAATCTTCTTTCTGTGAACGAAGGGTTGGAAACAACGAGATCAATCAAGTCCATATATATGTGGGGTAGCTGTCATAGGCCACTGCCCTTTCAGATCAAAGTAAGGGGTCTCTGTGGCGCAATTGGTTAGCGCGTTCGGCTGTTAACCGAAAGGATGGTGGTTCAAGCCCACCCAGGGACGCGTGTGCTTTTATGACATAGGTAGTTTAATCTTGGAACCCAATCTTCTTTCTGTGAACGAAGGGTTGGAAACAACGAGATCAAACAAGTCCATATATATGTGGGTAGCTGTCATAGGCCACTGCCCTTTCAGATCAAAGTAAGGGGTCTCTGTGGCGCAATTGGTTAGCGCGTTCGGCTGTTAACCGAAAGGATGGTGGTTCAAGCCCACCCAGGGACGCGTGTGCTTTTATGACATAGGTAGTTTAATCTTGGAACCCAATCTTCTTTCTGTGAACGAAGGGTTGGAAACAACGATATCAAACAAGTCCATATATATGTGGGTAGCTGTCATAGGCCACTGCCCTTTCAGATCAAAGTAAGGGGTCTCTGTGGCGCAATTGGTTAGCGCGTTCGGCTGTTAACCGAAAGGATGGTGGTTCAAGCCCACCCAGGGACGCGTGTGCTTTTATGACATAGGTAGTTTATCTTGAAACCCAATTTCTTTCTGTGAACGAAGGGTTGGAAACCGATATAAACTCAAATATGGGGCTGTCATAGCATGCCCTTTAGACATAGTCCTGTCAATGTTTGCGTTCGCTGTTTAGAAAGATCAAGCCCACCCGGGAGCTTTTATGACATTGTATTAACAACTTCTTTTGTGAACGAAATTGCAAACGAGATCAAAAAGTCCATATATATGTGGGTAGCTGTCATAGGCCACTGCCCTTTCAGATCAAAGTAAGGGGTCTCTGTGGCGCAATTGGTTAGCGCGTTCGGCTGTTAACCGAAAGGATGGTGGTTCAAGCCCACCCAGGGACGCGTGTGCTTTTATGACATAGGTAGTTTAATCTTGGAACCCAATCTTCTTTCTGTGAACGAAGGGTTGGAAACAACGATATCAAATCAAGTCCATATATATGTGGGGTAGCTGTCCTAGGGCCACTGCCCTTTCACATCAAAGTAAGGGGTCTCTGTGGCGCAATTGGTTAGCGCGTTCGGCTGTTAACCGAAAGGATGGTGGTTCAAGCCCACCCAGGGACGCGTGTGCTTTTATGACATAGGTAGTTTAATCTTGGAACCCAATCTTCTTTCTGTGAACGAAGGGTTGGAAACAACGAGATCAAACAAGTCCATATATATGTGGGTAGCTGTCATAGGGCCACTGCCCTTTCAGATCAAAGTAAGGGGTCTCTGTGGCGCAATTGGTTAGCGCGTTCGGCTGTTAACCGAAAGGATGGTGGTTCAAGCCCACCCAGGGACGCGTGTGCTTTTATGACATAGGTAGTTTAATCTTGGAACCCAATCTTCTTTCTGTGAACGAAGGGTTGGAAAAACGATATAAATCAATATATAGGGGAGCTGTCATGGGCATGCCCTTTCAACATAGGGGTCCTTGCAATGTAGGCTTGCGTTAACGATGTGGTCAACCCACCCAGGGAGTCTTTTATGACATAGTATTTGAAACAATCTTCTTTTGTAACGAAGTTGAAACACGAGATCAAAAAGTCCATATATGGGGTAGCTGTCTAGGCACTGCCCTTTCAGATCAAAGTAAGGGGTCTCTGTGGCGCAATTGGTTAGCGCGTTCGGCTGTTAACCGAAAGGATGGTGGTTCAAGCCCACCCAGGGACGCGTGTGCTTTTATGACATAGGTAGTTTAATCTTGGAACCCAATCTTCTTTCTGTGAACGAAGGGTTGGAAACAACGAGATCAAATCAAGTCCATATATATGTGGGGTAGCTGTCATAGGGCCACTGCCCTTTCACATCAAAGTAAGGGGTCTCTGTGGCGCAATTGGTTAGCGCGTTCGGCTGTTAACCGAAAGGATGGTGGTTCAAGCCCACCCAGGGACGCGTGTGCTTTTATGACATAGGTAGTTTAATCTTGGAACCCAATCTTCTTTCTGTGAACGAAGGGTTGGAAACAACGAGATCAAACAAGTCCATATATATGTGGGTAGCTGTCATAGGCCACTGCCCTTTCAGATCAAAGTAAGGGGTCTCTGTGGCGCAATTGGTTAGCGCGTTCGGCTGTTAACCGAAAGGATGGTGGTTCAAGCCCACCCAGGGACGCGTGTGCTTTTATGACATAGGTAGTTTAATCTTGGAACCCAATCTTCTTTCTGTGAACGAAGGGTTGGAAACAACGAGATAAATCAAGTCCATATATATGTGGGTAGCTGTCATAGGCCACTGCCCTTTCAGATCAAAGTAAGGGGTCTCTGTGGCGCAATTGGTTAGCGCGTTCGGCTGTTAACCGAAAGGATGGTGGTTCAAGCCCACCCAGGGACGCGTGTGCTTTTATGACATAGGTAGTTTAATCTTGGAACCCAATCTTCTTTCTGTGAACGAAGGGTTGGAAACAACGAGATCAAATCAAGTCCATATATATGTGGGTAGCTGTCATAGGCCACTGCCCTTTCAGATCAAAGTAAGGGGTCTCTGTGGCGCAATTGGTTAGCGCGTTCGGCTGTTAACCGAAAGGATGGTGGTTCAAGCCCACCCAGGGACGCGTGTGCTTTTATGACATAGGTAGTTTAATCTTGGAACCCAATCTTCTTTCTGTGAACGAGGGAAGGGTTGGAAACAACGAGATCAAACAAGTCCATATATATGTGGGTAGCTGTCATAGGGCCACTGCCCTTTCAGATCAAGTAAGGGGTCTCTGTGGCGCAATTGGTTAGCGCGTTCGGCTGTTAACCGAAAGGATGGTGGTTCAAGCCCACCCAGGGACGCGTGTGCTTTTATGACATAGGTAGTTTAATCTTGGAACCCAATCTTCTTTCTGTGAACGAAGGGTTGGAAACAACGAGATCAAATCAAGTCCATATATATGTGGGTAGCTGTCATAGGCCACTGCCCTTTCAGATCAAAGTAAGGGGTCTCTGTGGCGCAATTGGTTAGCGCGTTCGGCTGTTAACCGAAAGGATGGTGGTTCAAGCCCACCCAGGGACGCGTGTGCTTTTATGACATAGGTAGTTTAATCTTGGAACCCAATCTTCTTTCTGTGAACGAAGGGTTGGAAACAACGAGATCAAATCAAGTCCATATATATGTGGGTAGCTGTCATAGGCCACTGCCCTTTCAGATCAAAGTAAGGGGTCTCTGTGGCGCAATTGGTTAGCGCGTTCGGCTGTTAACCGAAAGGATGGTGGTTCAAGCCCACCCAGGGACGCGTGTGCTTTTATGACATAGGTAGTTTAATCTTGGAACCCAATCTTCTTTCTGTGAACGAAGGGTTGGAAACAACGAGATCAAATCAAGTCCATATATATGTGGGTAGCTGTCATAGGCCACTGCCCTTTCAGATCAAAGTAAGGGGTCTCTGTGGCGCAATTGGTTAGCGCGTTCGGCTGTTAACCGAAAGGATGGTGGTTCAAGCCCACCCAGGGACGCGTGTGCTTTTATGACATAGGTAGTTTAATCTTGGAACCCAATCTTCTTTCTGTGAACGAAGGGTTGGAAACAACGAGATCAAACAAGTCCATATATATGTGGGTAGCTGTCATAGGCCACTGCCCTTTCAGATCAAGTAAGGGGTCTCTGTGGCGCAATTGGTTAGCGCGTTCGGCTGTTAACCGAAAGGATGGTGGTTCAAGCCCACCCAGGGACGCGTGTGCTTTTATGACATAGGTAGTTTAAATCTTGGAACCCAATCTTCTTTCTGTGAACGAAGGGTTGGAAACAACGAGATCAAATCAAGTCCATATATATGTGGGTAGCTGTCATAGGCCACTGCCCTTTCAGATCAAAGTAAGGGGTCTCTGTGGCGCAATTGGTTAGCGCGTTCGGCTGTTAACCGAAAGGATGGTGGTTCAAGCCCACCCAGGGACGCGTGTGCTTTTATGACATAGGTAGTTAAATCTTGGAACCCAATCTTCTTTCTGTGAACGAAGGGTTGGAAACAACGAGATAAATCAAGTCCATATATATGTGGGTAGCTGTCATAGGCCACTGCCCTTTCAGATCAAAGTAAGGGGTCTCTGTGGCGCAATTGGTTAGCGCGTTCGGCTGTTAACCGAAAGGATGGTGGTTCAAGCCCACCCAGGGACGCGTGTGCTTTTATGACATAGGTAGTTTAATCTTGGAACCCAATCTTCTTTCTGTGAACGAAGGGTTGGAAACAACGAGATCAAATCAAGTCCATATATATGGGGGTAGCTGTCATAGGGCCACTGCCCTTTCACATCAAAGTAAGGGGTCTCTGTGGCGCAATTGGTTAGCGCGTTCGGCTGTTAACCGAAAGGATGGTGGTTCAAGCCCACCCAGGGACGCGTGTGCTTTTATGACATAGGTAGTTTAATCTTGGAACCCAATCTTCTTTCTGTGAACGAGGGAAGGGTTGGAAACAACGAGATCAATCAAGTCCATATATATGTGGGTAGCTGTCATAGGCCACTGCCCTTTCAGATCAAAGTAAGGGGTCTCTGTGGCGCAATTGGTTAGCGCGTTCGGCTGTTAACCGAAAGGATGGTGGTTCAAGCCCACCCAGGGACGCGTGTGCTTTTATGACATAGGTAGTTTAATCTTGGAACCCAATCTTCTTTCTGTGAACGAAGGGTTGGAAACAACGAGATCAATCAAGTCCATATATATGTGGGTAGCTGTCATAGGCCACTGCCCTTTCAGATCAAAGTAAGGGGTCTCTGTGGCGCAATTGGTTAGCGCGTTCGGCTGTTAACCGAAAGGATGGTGGTTCAAGCCCACCCAGGGACGCGTGTGCTTTTATGACATAGGTAGTTTAATCTTGGAACCCAATCTTCTTTCTGTGAACGAAGGGTTGGAAACAACGAGATCAAATCAAGTCCATATATATGTGGGTAGCTGTCATAGGCCACTGCCCTTTCAGATCAAAGTAAGGGGTCTCTGTGGCGCAATTGGTTAGCGCGTTCGGCTGTTAACCGAAAGGATGGTGGTTCAAGCCCACCCAGGGACGCGTGTGCTTTTATGACATAGGTAGTTTAATCTTGGAACCCAATCTTCTTTCTGTGAACGAAGGGTTGGAAACAACGAGATCAAATCAAGTCCATATATATGTGGGTAGCTGTCATAGGCCACTGCCCTTTCAGATCAAAGTAAGGGGTCTCTGTGGCGCAATTGGTTAGCGCGTTCGGCTGTTAACCGAAAGGATGGTGGTTCAAGCCCACCCAGGGACGCGTGTGCTTTTATGACATAGGTAGTTTAATCTTGGAACCCAATCTTCTTTCTGTGAACGAAGGGATGGAAACAACGAGATCAAACAAGTCCATATATATGTGGGTAGCTGTCATAGGCCACTGCCCTTTCAGATCAAAGTAAGGGGTCTCTGTGGCGCAATTGGTTAGCGCGTTCGGCTGTTAACCGAAAGGATGGTGGTTCAAGCCCACCCAGGGACGCGTGTGCTTTTATGACATAGGTAGTTTAATCTTGGAACCCAATCTTCTTTCTGTGAACGAAGGGTTGGAAACAACGAGATCAAAATCAAGTCCATATATATGTGGGTAGCTGTCATAGGCCACTGCCCTTTCAGATCAAAGTAAGGGGTCTCTGTGGCGCAATTGGTTAGCGCGTTCGGCTGTTAACCGAAAGGATGGTGGTTCAAGCCCACCCAGGGACGCGTGTGCTTTTATGACATAGGTAGTTTAATCTTGGAACCCAATCTTCTTTCTGTGAACGAAGGGTTGGAAACAACGAGATCAAATCAAGTCCATATATATGTGGGTAGCTGTCATAGGCCACTGCCCTTTCAGATCAAAGTAAGGGGTCTCTGTGGCGCAATTGGTTAGCGCGTTCGGCTGTTAACCGAAAGGATGGTGGTTCAAGCCCACCCAGGGACGCGTGTGCTTTTATGACATAGGTAGTTTAATCTTGGAACCCAATCTTCTTTCTGTGAACGAAGGGTTGGAAACAACGAGATCAAATCAAGTCCATATATATGTGGGTAGCTGTCATAGGCCACTGCCCTTTCAGATCAAAGTAAGGGGTCTCTGTGGCGCAATTGGTTAGCGCGTTCGGCTGTTAACCGAAAGGATGGTGGTTCAAGCCCACCCAGGGACGCGTGTGCTTTTATGACATAGGTAGTTTAATCTTGGAACCCAATCTTCTTTCTGTGAACGAAGGGTTGGAAACAACGAGATCAATCAAGTCCATATATATGTGGGTAGCTGTCATAGGCCACTGCCCTTTCAGATCAAAGTAAGGGGTCTCTGTGGCGCAATTGGTTAGCGCGTTCGGCTGTTAACCGAAAGGATGGTGGTTCAAGCCCACCCAGGGACGCGTGTGCTTTTATGACATAGGTAGTTTAAATCTTGGAACCCAATCTTCTTTCTGTGAACGAAGGGTTGGAAACAACGAGATCAAATCAAGTCCATATATATGTGGGTAGCTGTCATAGGCCACTGCCCTTTCAGATCAAAGTAAGGGGTCTCTGTGGCGCAATTGGTTAGCGCGTTCGGCTGTTAACCGAAAGGATGGTGGTTCAAGCCCACCCAGGGACGCGTGTGCTTTTATGACATAGGTAGTTTAAATCTTGGAACCCAATCTTCTTTCTGTGAACGAAGGGTTGGAAACAACGAGATCAATCAAGTCCATATATATGTGGGTAGCTGTCATAGGCCACTGCCCTTTCAGATCAAAGTAAGGGGTCTCTGTGGCGCAATTGGTTAGCGCGTTCGGCTGTTAACCGAAAGGATGGTGGTTCAAGCCCACCCAGGGACGCGTGTGCTTTTATGACATAGGTAGTTTAATCTTGGAACCCAATCTTCTTTCTGTGAACGAAGGGTTGGAAACAACGAGATCAAATCAAGTCCATATATATGTGGGTAGCTGTCATAGGCCACTGCCCTTTCAGATCAAAGTAAGGGGTCTCTGTGGCGCAATTGGTTAGCGCGTTCGGCTGTTAACCGAAAGGATGGTGGTTCAAGCCCACCCAGGGACGCGTGTGCTTTTATGACATAGGTAGTTTAATCTTGGAACCCAATCTTCTTTCTGTGAACGAAGGGTTGGAAACAACGAGATCAAATCAAGTCCATATATATGTGGGTAGCTGTCATAGGCCACTGCCCTTTCAGATCAAAGTAAGGGGTCTCTGTGGCGCAATTGGTTAGCGCGTTCGGCTGTTAACCGAAAGGATGGTGGTTCAAGCCCACCCAGGGACGCGTGTGCTTTTATGACATAGGTAGTTTAATCTTGGAACCCAATCTTCTTTCTGTGAACGAAGGGTTGGAAACAACGAGATCAAAATCAAGTCCATATATATGTGGGTAGCTGTCATAGGCCACTGCCCTTTCAGATCAAAGTAAGGGGTCTCTGTGGCGCAATTGGTTAGCGCGTTCGGCTGTTAACCGAAAGGATGGTGGTTCAAGCCCACCCAGGGACGCGTGTGCTTTTATGACATAGGTAGTTTAATCTTGGAACCCAATCTTCTTTCTGTGAACGAAGGGTTGGAAACAACGAGATCAATCAAGTCCATATATATGTGGGTAGCTGTCATAGGCCACTGCCCTTTCAGATCAAAGTAAGGGGTCTCTGTGGCGCAATTGGTTAGCGCGTTCGGCTGTTAACCGAAAGGATGGTGGTTCAAGCCCACCCAGGGACGCGTGTGCTTTTATGACATAGGTAGTTTAAATCTTGGAACCCAATCTTCTTTCTGTGAACGAAGGGATGGAAACAACGAGATCAATCAAGTCCATATATATGTGGGTAGCTGTCATAGGCCACTGCCCTTTCAGATCAAAGTAAGGGGTCTCTGTGGCGCAATTGGTTAGCGCGTTCGGCTGTTAACCGAAAGGATGGTGGTTCAAGCCCACCCAGGGACGCGTGTGCTTTTATGACATAGGTAGTTTAATCTTGGAACCCAATCTTCTTTCTGTGAACGAAGGGTTGGAAACAACGAGATCAATCAAGTCCATATATATGTGGGTAGCTGTCATAGGCCACTGCCCTTTCAGATCAAAGTAAGGGGTCTCTGTGGCGCAATTGGTTAGCGCGTTCGGCTGTTAACCGAAAGGATGGTGGTTCAAGCCCACCCAGGGACGCGTGTGCTTTTATGACATAGGTAGTTTAATCTTGGAACCCAATCTTCTTTCTGTGAACGAGGGAAGGGTTGGAAACAACGAGATCAAATAAGTCCATATATATGTGGGTAGCTGTCATAGGCCACTGCCCTTTCAGATCAAAGTAAGGGGTCTCTGTGGCGCAATTGGTTAGCGCGTTCGGCTGTTAACCGAAAGGATGGTGGTTCAAGCCCACCCAGGGACGCGTGTGCTTTTATGACATAGGTAGTTTAATCTTGGAACCCAATCTTCTTTCTGTGAACGAAGGGTTGGAAACAACGATATCAAACAAGTCCATATATATGTGGGGTAGCTGTCATAGGCCACTGCCCTTTCAGATCAAAGTAAGGGGTCTCTGTGGCGCAATTGGTTAGCGCGTTCGGCTGTTAACCGAAAGGATGGTGGTTCAAGCCCACCCAGGGACGCGTGTGCTTTTATGACATAGGTAGTTTAATCTTGGAAACCCAATCTTCTTTCTGTGAACGAAGGGTTGGAAACAACAAGATCAAACAAGTCCATATATATGTGGGTAGCTGTCATAGGCCACTGCCCTTTCAGATCAAAGTAAGGGGTCTCTGTGGCGCAATTGGTTAGCGCGTTCGGCTGTTAACCGAAAGGATGGTGGTTCAAGCCCACCCAGGGACGCGTGTGCTTTTATGACATAGGTAGTTTAAATCTTGGAACCCAATCTTCTTTCTGTGAACGAAGGGTTGGAAACAACGAGATCAAATCAAGTCCATATATATGTGGGTAGCTGTCATAGGCCACTGCCCTTTCAGATCAAAGTAAGGGGTCTCTGTGGCGCAATTGGTTAGCGCGTTCGGCTGTTAACCGAAAGGATGGTGGTTCAAGCCCACCCAGGGACGCGTGTGCTTTTATGACATAGGTAGTTTAATCTTGGAACCCAATCTTCTTTCTGTGAACGAAGGGTTGGAAACAACGAGATAAATCAAGTCCATATATATGTGGGTAGCTGTCATAGGCCACTGCCCTTTCAGATCAAAGTAAGGGGTCTCTGTGGCGCAATTGGTTAGCGCGTTCGGCTGTTAACCGAAAGGATGGTGGTTCAAGCCCACCCAGGGACGCGTGTGCTTTTATGACATAGGTAGTTTAATCTTGGAACCCAATCTTCTTTCTGTGAACGAAGGGTTGGAAACAACGAGATCAAATCAAGTCCATATATATGTGGGTAGCTGTCATAGGCCACTGCCCTTTCAGATCAAAGTAAGGGGTCTCTGTGGCGCAATTGGTTAGCGCGTTCGGCTGTTAACCGAAAGGATGGTGGTTCAAGCCCACCCAGGGACGCGTGTGCTTTTATGACATAGGTAGTTTAATCTTGGAACCCAATCTTCTTTCTGTGAACGAAGGGTTGGAAACAACGAGATCAAACAAGTCCATATATATGGGGGTAGCTGTCATAGGGCCACTGCCCTTTCACATCAAAGTAAGGGGTCTCTGTGGCGCAATTGGTTAGCGCGTTCGGCTGTTAACCGAAAGGATGGTGGTTCAAGCCCACCCAGGGACGCGTGTGCTTTTATGACATAGGTAGTTTAATCTTGGAACCCAATCTTCTTTCTGTGAACGAGGGAAGGGTTGGAAACAACGAGATCAAACAAGTCCATATATATGTGGGTAGCTGTCATAGGCCACTGCCCTTTCAGATCAAAGTAAGGGGTCTCTGTGGCGCAATTGGTTAGCGCGTTCGGCTGTTAACCGAAAGGATGGTGGTTCAAGCCCACCCAGGGACGCGTGTGCTTTTATGACATAGGTAGTTTAATCTTGGAACCCAATCTTCTTTCTGTGAACGAAGGGTTGGAAACAACGAGATCAAACAAGTCCATATATATGTGGGTAGCTGTCATAGGCCACTGCCCTTTCAGATCAAAGTAAGGGGTCTCTGTGGCGCAATTGGTTAGCGCGTTCGGCTGTTAACCGAAAGGATGGTGGTTCAAGCCCACCCAGGGACGCGTGTGCTTTTATGACATAGGTAGTTTAATCTTGGAACCCAATCTTCTTTCTGTGAACGAAGGGTTGGAAACAACGAGATCAATCAAGTCCATATATATGTGGGTAGCTGTCATAGGCCACTGCCCTTTCAGATCAAAGTAAGGGGTCTCTGTGGCGCAATTGGTTAGCGCGTTCGGCTGTTAACCGAAAGGATGGTGGTTCAAGCCCACCCAGGGACGCGTGTGCTTTTATGACATAGGTAGTTTAATCTTGGAACCCAATCTTCTTTCTGTGAACGAAGGGAGGGTTGGAAACAACGAGATCAATCAAGTCCATATATATGTGGGTAGCTGTCATAGGGCCACTGCCCTTTCAGATCAAAGTAAGGGGTCTCTGTGGCGCAATTGGTTAGCGCGTTCGGCTGTTAACCGAAAGGATGGTGGTTCAAGCCCACCCAGGGACGCGTGTGCTTTTATGACATAGGTAGTTTAATCTTGGAACCCAATCTTCTTTCTGTGAACGAAGGGTTGGAAACAACGAGATCAATCAAGTCCATATATATGTGGGTAGCTGTCATAGGGCCACTGCCCTTTCAGATCAAAGTAAGGGGTCTCTGTGGCGCAATTGGTTAGCGCGTTCGGCTGTTAACCGAAAGGATGGTGGTTCAAGCCCACCCAGGGACGCGTGTGCTTTTATGACATAGGTAGTTTAATCTTGGAACCCAATCTTCTTCCTGTGAACTGAGGGAAGGGTTGGAAACAACGAGATCAAACAAGTCCATATATATGTGGGTAGCTGTCATAGGCCACTGCCCTTTCAGATCAAAGTAAGGGGTCTCTGTGGCGCAATTGGTTAGCGCGTTCGGCTGTTAACCGAAAGGATGGTGGTTCAAGCCCACCCAGGGACGCGTGTGCTTTTATGACATAGGTAGTTTAATCTTGGAACCCAATCTTCTTTCTGTGAACGAGGGAGGGTTGGAAACAACGAGATCAATCAAGTCCATATATATGTGGGTAGCTGTCATAGGGCCACTGCCCTTTCAGATCAAAGTAAGGGGTCTCTGTGGCGCAATTGGTTAGCGCGTTCGGCTGTTAACCGAAAGGATGGTGGTTCAAGCCCACCCAGGGACGCGTGTGCTTTTATGACATAGGTAGTTTAATCTTGGAACCCAATCTTCTTTCTGTGAACGAAGGGTTGGAAACAACGAGATCAAATCAAGTCCATATATATGTGGGGTAGCTGTCATGGGCCACTGCCCTTTCACATCAAGTAAGGGGTCTCTGTGGCGCAATTGGTTAGCGCGTTCGGCTGTTAACCGAAAGGATGGTGGTTCAAGCCCACCCAGGGACGCGTGTGCTTTTATGACATAGGTAGTTTAATCTTGGAACCCAATCTTCTTCCTGTGAACTGAGGGAAGGGTTGGAAACAACGAGATCAAACAAGTCCATATATATGTGGGTAGCTGTCATAGGCCACTGCCCTTTCAGATCAAAGTAAGGGGTCTCTGTGGCGCAATTGGTTAGCGCGTTCGGCTGTTAACCGAAAGGATGGTGGTTCAAGCCCACCCAGGGACGCGTGTGCTTTTATGACATAGGTAGTTTAATCTTGGAACCCAATCTTCTTTCTGTGAACGAAGGGAAGGGTTGGAAACAACGAGATCAAATCAAGTCCATATATATGTGGGTAGCTGTCATAGGGCCACTGCCCTTTCAGATCAAAGTAAGGGGTCTCTGTGGCGCAATTGGTTAGCGCGTTCGGCTGTTAACCGAAAGGATGGTGGTTCAAGCCCACCCAGGGACGCGTGTGCTTTTATGACATAGGTAGTTAAATCTTGGAACCCAATCTTCTTTCTGTGAACGAAGGGTTGGAAACAACGAGATAAATCAAGTCCATATATATGTGGGTAGCTGTCATAGGCCACTGCCCTTTCAGATCAAAGTAAGGGGTCTCTGTGGCGCAATTGGTTAGCGCGTTCGGCTGTTAACCGAAAGGATGGTGGTTCAAGCCCACCCAGGGACGCGTGTGCTTTTATGACATAGGCAGTTTCAATATTGGAACCCAATCTTCTTCCTGTGAACTGAGGGAAGGGTTGGAAACAACGAGATCAAACAAGTCCATATATATGTGGGTAGCGGTCATAGGCCACTGCCCTTTCAGATCAAAGTAAGGGGTCTCTGTGGCGCAATTGGTTAGCGCGTTCGGCTGTTAACCGAAAGGATGGTGGTTCAAGCCCACCCAGGGACGCGTGTGCTTTTATGACATAGGTAGTTTAATCTTGGAACCCAATCTTCTTTCTGTGAACGAAGGGTTGGAAACAACGATATCAAACAAGTCAATATATATGTGGGGGTAGCTGTCCTGGGCCACTGCCCTTTCACATCAAGTAAGGGGTCTCTGTGGCGCAATTGGTTAGCGCGTTCGGCTGTTAACCGAAAGGATGGTGGTTCAAGCCCACCCAGGGACGCATGTGCTTTTATGACATAGGTAGTTTAATCTTGAAAACCCAATCTTCTTTCTGTGAACGAGGGAAGGGTTGGAAACAACGATATAAATCAAGTCCATATATATGGGGGTAGCTGTCATAGACACTGCCCTTTCACATCAAAGTAAGGGGTCTCTGTGGCGCAATTGGTTAGCGCTTCGGCTGTTAACCGAAAGGATGGTGGTTCAAGCCCACCCAGGGACGTGTGCTTTTATGACATAGGTAGTTTAATCTTGGAACCCAATCTTCTTTCTGTGAACGAAGGGTTGGAAACAACGAGATAAACAAGTCCATATATATGGGTAGCTGTCATAGGCCACTGCCCTTTCAGATCAAATAAGGGGTCTCTGTGGCGCAATTGGTTAGCGCTTCGCTGTTAACCGAAAGGATGGTCGTTCAAGCCCACCCAGGGCGTGTGCTTTTCATGACATAGGTAGTTTAATCTTGGAACCCAATCTTCTTTCTGTGAAAAGGGAAGGGTTGGAAACACGAGATCAATCAAGTCCATATATATGGGGGTAGCTGTCCTGGCCACTGTCCTTTCACATCAAATAAGGGGTCTCTGTGGCGCAATTGGTTAGTGCGTTCGGCTGTTAACCGAAAGGATGGTGGTTCAAGTCCACCCAGGGACGCATTTGCTTTTATGAAATAGGTCCTTTGATATTGAAAACCAATCTTCTTTCTGTGAACAGAGGGAAGGGTTGGAAAACCGTATCATGAAACTCAAAGAACAAGCAGGCAACTAATTAAACGAAAATATTAGGTATGAGCGAGTACAGCTTTATCTGTATCTGTATCTGTTAAACATATGAATTATCTGTATCCGTATCCGTACTCGGAGTGGGCGGGGCCTAACTCGGAAGTGGGTGTGATTTAACCCACTGTCAGCTGAAATACTCTCTGTATCACTCATTATTCTGTATCACTGATCATGAGAGAGAGAGAAAGAGAGGGGGAGTGTGTGTGTGTGTAGCTTAATTTGTAATATTTTTTACACCACTACTACCTAGAAAGTGTCAGACACTCAGTGCGTGAAGTAAAATAAAACTGGTTAGAGCCAACTGATGGAGTAACCAACGACCTGCAGAGAGAGGGAGAGAGAGAGAGCTGCGGAGCAGAGAGCCTGTCTTGATGCGGCTACGAGGACCCCCTGAGCAGGGCCCCCCGCTGCTACTCCGGGGAGCCGATCGCCGATCTGAACAGCCGGGGCGATATTATCACAAGAACTCAAATAAATGCCCGTCAGTTTGGATGATTTTAAATGGTCATTTATTTTCACACTGGCATTTAATTATCAATGCAAATAATTACGCTGCACTGAACTGTAAGTAAAGTACAAAAAAGTTAAACTAACGAAACATGTAATTATTACTTGTGAACGAATATCATTCACGTCTTACTAAACCTAGTCACGCGAACGTGCCACAAAAAAAAATCTCCGACAGGCAGAGTCGCAACGCGAGTCGCTTTCTACCAGCACCACGTCTGAACGAACCCACGTTTAACAGAACTCTACTGGTTAATAAGTAAGTACAAACTGAAATAAAAACAAACTTCAAGCTGAATAAACCCTAAACATTAACGGAAAAGACCCGCGAACCTGAGTGACTGAGAGACAGAGAGCTGTTCTGTGAGTGAGTGAGCAGAGCGGTGTCTGAAGGGGAGGAGCGCTGTGACGCTGTGTGAGGATTTCCATTCATTCCGAGCACAGATATTGACTCGTAGAACTCGTATAATACTCGTGATCGGCAAAAGTGCTTTATCCGTACTGGATACTCGTTTCAGCCGAGTATCCGGCTCATCTCTAGAAAATATACACCTATACCTTAAATAAGACCCCATTAGTCTCACCTAGTCCTTCAAGAGTTATTTATATTTAGTTAAAAACAATCCCAGGTCATTCACTGGGCTCACATCTCCCTGGTTTCCTGCCATCCGGGGTATGATGAACTCTTTGTCTCCAGGCAACAGTTCTGGTGGTAATCCATGGAGAAGGAAGTCGGGGAGTATGTGGCGGCCTGCTCGATGTGTGCCCGGAACAAGGTTTCCCACCGTCCCCCCTCTGGTCTCCTTCTGCCACTTCCTGGGCCTCTTCGTCCTTGGTCTGACATCTCAGATTTTGTCACTGGGTTACCATCCTCTGAAGTTATACCACAGTTGCAGATAGATTCTCTAAGATGGTACATTTTATTCCTATGCCTAAAGGTACTGCAGAGGCAGTACTGTCCCATGTGGTTCGCATACATGGTATTCCTAGGGATGTGGTGTCAGATCGGGGACCGCAGTTTATTTCCCAATTCTGGAAGGCCTTCCGTTCTATCCTCGGCGCCACGGTCATCCTCTCTTAAGGATACCATCCCAAGTCTAACGGCCAAGCGGAGCGGCTAAACCAGAAACTTGAGAATGGTCTTCGCTGTATAGTCTCCAATAATCTGACCACATGGAGCAAACATCTCATCTGGGTTGAGTATGCGCACAATACACTACCCAGTTTTTCTACTGGTCTGTCTCCTTTTCAGTTTGCTTACATTTACCAGCCACCACTGTTCCCCGACCTGGAGACGGAAGTCAGCGTCCCCCCCTGCCCAGATAATTAATTTACAGATGTCGCGGCATTTGTAAGGGAGCCCGGGACATGCTCCTGAGAAGCGCGGCACAATCCCGCTCCCACTTATCAGCCTGGATAAAGGTTTGGTTGTCCACATGTGACCTTCCCCTGCGTGTGGAATCCCGTTAGTCGGTTTTTGGGACTAATTCCAGTGTCCAGAGTCATTAACCCCGTTGCTGTATGCCTCAAGCTTCCCAGGTCGATGAGAGTTCACCCCACCTTCCACGTGTCCGTGTCAAACCAGTTAAGGAGAGCCCTTTGGTTCCACCCGCTAAGCCCCCACCCCCTCCCAGGTTTATCGATGGAGGTCTTGTCTTCACAGTCAAACGCATTCTGTGAGTTTGGCATCGCATTCGTGGACGGCAGTATCTGGTGGACTGGCAGGGTTACGGTCCGGAGGAGAGTTCATGGGTGTCCACGAGTAACATCATGGATCCTTCCCTCATCCAGGATTTTCATCGATGATAGTCAACCCCAAAATCAAAATCGTCTCCCCCCTGACCAACCTGGGACGTCAGGTCCCGTCATGTACTATGTTATGTTTAACTACTCATCTCTCCTCTCGTTTCAGACATGTCATGCCCTTCCCTTGTGTGTGTGCCCCGCCTTGTTGATTGTCTGCTCAGTCTTGATTGTTTTCACCTGTCTCTAATCACCTTGTTTATATAGTCCCTGTGGTCTCGTTGCCAGTTCGTCTTAGTTTCTCTATGTCTCTAGTGTCTCAGCGATTACCCGTTCTGATAGCTCTCTTGTTGCCGACTACCGCCTGTCTAACGGATTACATCTCTGCCTCTCCCTTTCTGAATACTCTGCCCGATCATCGACTGCCTGCCTGTGTACCGAACCTGGACCGAGCCTACTAAGAACATTGCCGCTGCCTGTTCCTATTTGGATTTTTGTATTTGTGTATGGACTGCCTATCCATGTACCGAACCCAAACAGTAAAGTTTGTCTATAGCACATACCTTTGTTTCCCAGTCGTGCAATTGGATCCTCAAACTATACTGCATTCATTACATTCAGGTAATTTCTGGAAGAAATAGATACTGTTTACTCCTGACCAAATATGAAAAGGACCATCCAGAACTTTACTAGCAACAAGTCCAAAAGCCAAGTCTGTCATGGTATGGGGTTGTGTCAGTGCCCATAACTATGATCTCAAACTTTGAGACAAGTTATGCACTTGGTTGATTTTACCCTCATTAGTTTGCTTGCATAAGGCTGGGTCACAATTCCTTACTCCTTGCTAATAGCACTTAATATTATTGCTAATATGAAGTACATGTGAAGTTCTCCCGTTAAGTTGGCCTCTCTGTGTTTATATTTTCTGTAAAGTGCTATCTTTTCTATTTTAAGGTCTCACTTTATAGCTTATGCAATGTGCCGGCTGAATTGTCCTCACTCAGTGTGTTTCTGTCGTGAGTGTATAGCTTCTTATCAGCACGAAAAACACTTGTGTCTGTGGGGGGTTGTGTCTATGCATGTTGCAACAAAATAATGAATGTGTTTATTTTGACAAACGGTACAATTCACGAGGTCAAACATCAAATAATGTGCTTTTGTATTGTTTGTATAGTAATACAGATCAATATAAATCACTCTTCTCACTTTTAATTTTAAAAGTAACATACCATCTCAACTTTTTTTGATTTGGGCTTGTAGAGTTACTAATTATCTACTCACCAGTGTGTCATTGGAGGTGTGGGTGAAGTGTGAGTCCACCAAACTCTTTTGGAGTTGAAGGGGTAATTTTGAAAGTCTCAAACACTTCAGCCAACCCTCCATCGGCAGAGTGGTGAGCGGAACATGACTGAATTTCCATTTTGCGGTTGACTATCCCTTTACGACCAGCTTCAGAGAATGTCTTCAAATTTGGTGCAAAGTTTCACTTGAAGTCCGAGAGGAAGTGATGAGATTTTGGTGCCTGGAGCTCAAAGATGCCATAGAAACAACATATAACACATTGAAGCTATTGCATTAGGCTTACTATCGCTCAGCAGCTCGATGAAGGTTACCAGATTGGCATATTATGTGTTGTGTTGTTTATGTTGAGTCTGACTTCATTAGCAACTTTGAATAGCTTCTTTAAATATAATGACAATCCCCTATTTTAAGTTAGTGTAAGGTTGAAACTCTAAACTCTGCATTGGGACTTTTCATTGCAATTGAAGGCATAATGAAAATAAGGTCAAGTGTGTTGACCTTATTTCTGCCAGGCCTCACTCTTGCCAACAAATTTGCTGAGAAATCCAAGCTTCAGGATTAAAGTTGTTGTTATTGACTTTATGGTACAAACACAGATTCACATGTCAAACAGAAACCTTAATGACCTCACTGCAGAAATTTGAAAGTCAAGAGAAAAATAAGACATCCAGCCTACAAATTATAACTAATAGTGCTTCCAAAAGAATAAAATACAATCATAAATGTTAGGTAAACTTGATTACATTTGCATGAGTTTGTGTCATTTCACCTTTTCCAATGGACAAAATGTTTGTTATGTTTTTGTTTAGGCAGGTCTTCCTTGTTTCTCCAGAGAAGTTAAAAAAAAGTAATTGAAACATCTGTCACAAGTTATTCATTCCAGTGATGACCTGGTTCTCATTTGATTATAAGTTTTTTCATCATAGAATCTTTAGTCTTCCCACTCTCTGCTGATATCGCTATGGGGTTGCAGATTCCTCAACAAATTACTTGTGCAAAGTAACAGCTGTCCTCTTGTGGATTTATTTATCTTCATGTAAAGTCTGTATTGTATGTATTTAAACATAGTTACTTACATTTTATTTAGATATATGACCGTCTGCGTTTAAGGAGCAGGTGGACCCAAAAGAAACAAATAAAGTAGTAAATCAAAAAGTGTCCTCTAATAAAAGGCAAAGGGTACTTCCAAAGTTAAGGTTAAAAAAAGTCCAATAATTCACAAACAGACAAAAGACTAAACTGAAAAGACAAAAAAGAGTAGGAAACAAGAAGACACTGGAAACATTGAGAAGATACTAGAGAGCAAAAAATAAAAAAATAAACTATTGCCTTGGGAAAGGCAAACGATGACGAAACTCATCAAGACAAAGGGAAGCACAGAGACTTATATACTCAGGGAGGAAGGGGTAATAGGACACAGGTGAATTACAGGAGGAATAGGTAAAGACAGGAAGTCAATTTGTTAACACATATGGAGCGAAACTTCAAAATAAAGCAGGAAACAGAACTCAAAATTAAACATATATCCAAACACTAGGAAGGTAAGGTCTTGAGTCCAGAGTCATGGCAGAGACATGCAACCTATGGAACCTAAAACTGTGTGCTGTGCGCCAGGAAATGATCACAGCCGTGCTGTGCTCACGATTTAGACACTGTAATTTATATTTTCCTCAGTAATGATGTAGTGATGTTCAGTTTTCAACAAACAGCAAATGAATGTTTCAATTCAATGGCTCATTAAAGTACATCATTTAAAATTTGTCCTAAACTTACCTCAGTTTGGATTTCACAGGCCTGCTCTTGTTCATTGAAGACAGTGCAGTGCCCTTGTTTCGCTCTGTTTTTATTAAACAGCACAACATAATTTTGAGATTCTTCACGGCAAACCTTAATTTAGGACTGGAACATTTCTAATCCAAAACTTACTGTTAGTAACCATGTGGTAACATCAAGACAATATGTGTTGCATTGGAGTTTGTCTTTTGTCAAGTGACGATCTGCGATTGTCCCAAAGACATTTAGTACCATCCTCGAGAAGATATAATTTTTCTAATATCAATATACTGAGTCATGAGCCAGTCAGTAACAGTATTGTTTTGATGGATTTCGGCTTAAAAAAAAATATTATTGTACCCAGTGTTTTTGGCTTACTGATATGTTCCCCCTTCTGCACTGCTTCTATGAGCCCTCCGTCACTTTCTTGTTTTAGAACTTTGTCTTTGTGAAAAAGTATATAACAAAACATCAGAACATTAATCAGATATTATATCCATGGTTGGATAACACAAGGGGCAAAGCCAAAAATATGTTATTTTCCATAATTAAACAGCCAGTTAAATTAGTTTCAAGAACCATGAGAGTCCACCCGGTAAAGAACACCTCCAGAAAAACAGAAAGGAGGAATTCCCACTGTGAAAAACATCCTTCATCAGTAGGTGAAAATGCTTCACGGTGCAGATCAAATTACCTGATTGAATCAACTCCTGCATCCAGGAAAGGCGAGAATAACGTCCTCTAACGATCTCAAACTTTGAGACAAGTTATGCACTTGGTTGATTTTACCTTCATTAGTTCGCTTGCATAAGGCTGGGTCACAATTCCTTACTCCTTGCTAATAGCACTTAATATTATTGCTAATATGAAGTACATGTGAAGTTCTCCCGTTAAGTTGGCCTCTCTGTGTTTATATTTTCTGTAAAGTGCTATTTTTTCTATTTTAAGGTCTCACTTTATAACTTATGCAATGTGCCGGCTGAATTGTCCTCACTCAGTGTGTTTCTGTCGTGAGTGTATAGCTTCTTATCAGCACGAAAAACACTTGTGTCTGTGGGGGCGTGTGTGTTTGTGCGTTTGTGACTGTGTGTGCGGGATGTGAAATATTTCATGAATATGAAGGCTTTACTTTAAGTTCTGTGCAACTTTAATTTGGACCCCGCCACCCCACCCGTTGCATATGAAGCTCATCCTCACATCTCTCCGGAGGTCTCTCTGTGTGACGCTCGCTCTCTGTCACGCTCTCTATTTTTGTTTTTCTAAGTCTTGCCATCTCTCTTGTGTCTCCACACTTTAATGTTTCTTTTTGCACTGTAAATTAGTTGTAGAGCGGTCAAGAACGATGGAGAGGAAAAAAAAGGTTTTTGTAAGATGCAGATGATCACATCCACTATACAAATATTTGACAGGGCCAAGTTCAGTTGTGGCTGCAGAGTTTTAGTGAATTAAAGAAACTTTTCTGAAGGAAATAATGAGAAGAATGAAAGAGACCAAAAGAGATAAAGACAGAGAAACTTCACAGAAAAATCACTACATATTATATTTCCTTTAAGGCAAAAGAAAGCACACAATAGTGTTTTTAATATTACTATTTCATGCATGAAGCTATTCCACCATTTCCTGGGAGAGTTTGACGTCAAAAACTGAACTGCTGTAAATTTATCATAAAAGGAAAGTATTCACTTTCCTGAATGTAGTTCGTCATATCTGTTGTGTCTGTATCTGGCGATTCTGTTTGGTAAAAACACAATTCCACTGGCTTTGTGAAGCTAAAAACACAATATCCTGAAGCCTTAAAGGTTTAGAAAAGCTATTTGAACTCACAGACAAACCTTCACATCTTTGGATCCCACAGGTATTTGTCCAAGGAATATGGGGGCAGCATTTGGGATATTTAACTCAAATGTCAACTTTTGCATGTGGTACTTTGAAAGTATACATAACAGACAATATTTAGGAAATTCTTATTAAGCATCGAACTCCACCGAGACATGATAATCAGCCAGATTGTTAAAGTGCATTGATTTTTGGACAAAATGTCCTAACAAAAACAATGTGGTTTTTTAAAACCTATTCTGCTAACTGCCAAGTAGAAACATAAACGTCTCTCAAAAACAATGTCAGGAATTGCAAAATAATTTCAAATAGGAAGTAAAGGGTTTAAATGATTATTAAACATTAGAATAAAACTAATCCATCCATGTCATTGTTTTTTTCATCCAAGCAACTGCTGTGCTCTGCTTCAGTGTTGCTACCAATACTCAGGTTGGCTGCCAATGTCCAAACCACAACTTTAACATTTGTTTGTTTGTCTGCTGAAAAAGAAACCAAATACTTTTCCCATGATGCACTTTGTCTTCCCAACCAGAAATGCAATTAATAGTC
Organism: Pseudopleuronectes americanus; assembly: GCA_038501795.1. Taxonomy (NCBI): domain Eukaryota; kingdom Metazoa; phylum Chordata; class Actinopteri; order Pleuronectiformes; family Pleuronectidae; genus Pseudopleuronectes; species Pseudopleuronectes americanus. Next base: position 4,860,516 of record CM076723.1, read on the forward strand.
ATAATCATTTCAGCAGTGACGGATCTTGAATATAGTGGCTTCATATGAAACGGACACAGACCAGCACCTGTTGCATCCAGCCTTTGGGTTAAGATGGCAAAGAAAAGCCACCAGCAACTAACAGCTCATGAGACTGATAGCAGAGAAAACTTTATTCATCAGTCAGGCAGCTGGAGAAACATTATCCTTGAAGGTCACTGACCACATCAGCAGCATTTCTTTTTTGTCATTAAAGTTTTTTATTTATTCATGCATATAAAAACATACAATCAAACTCAAAAAACAACATTTATAACAGCATCAACAGACAGTATACTCATCATACAACCATATTTTTTTTTCTTGAAACAACCAGAATGTACATCCAGCACCCTGTCTACAAATTTTTCCATATGCCCTATCTACAAAAAAATACGGCCCCAGGCCCTCCTAAAATCTTCCTCTTCATTGTTCATTCTAGCCAACATGCGTTCATAAGATGCAACCTCTGACATAATTTCCATCAATTTTTTAACATCTGGGGCAACTGTACTTTTCCATACTCTGAGAATCGTTCGAGCAGCTGTGACCATCCCGACTTTTAAAACTACCCGATCATATTTAGATATATTCGGAATTTCTGTTTGATCCCCTAACAAACACAGTCTTGGTGATACAGGTACCGCCACACCCAGCCATTTACTCACATGTTCCAGTACTTTCTCCCAAAATGGGTACACTAGTTTACATCCCCAGATCACATGTAAAAATGTCCCTATATCATTCTGACATTTCCAACATAAATTATTTCCTATTAAGCCCATTCTGTGCAGTTTTGAGGGGGTGAAATAAAATCTATGAATTATCTTATACTGAATAAACTTCCCCTATCAGCAGCATTTCTAACATTCAAGAAGACTGGTTTGGGGGGAAAAAATAATGAAAAAGATTTGGAAAAGAAAAGGCTTGACTCAAAATAGACACTATCACTCACTCCATACTAAAGGTCAGAGCTGCAATAGCAAAGAAGAAATATAGGGGTTGTCATCATCACTCTTAGATTAGCGTATGTTTATGTATGTGTGTGTGTGTGTTGCATCTGCAGCCTTCTCTACTCTCATCCTGCACTCCATTCCCTTTACTCTCTTTGTCTACTCTATGTCTATTCTCCCCAACTCTCTCTAACCCCAAAACACACACACTTTCTCCTTTTGCCCACCTGTTACACTTTTTAAGGAGCTGTTATTGCTCAACAATATTGGACCATAAATACAGCCTTTTCTTCAAAAATCTCATATCGTCAGGTCACACATCTCTCACACACAATCAGACACACTGTGCCACACACAGAAGCTGTGTGTGCATTTAAGGATAATTTACAGTTAACTGAAGTCAAATTTAAAAAGGAGCAGAAAGGTGTTGCTACATTAAATAAAATTTAGGACAGAATGAATGTTCACATTATGACTTAATACTTATTCCTATTTTATGAGTCTTGGCAGCCATAAAAAGAGGCTCCAGGAAAGAGGACTGTGTGGCAACTGGGAGTGAGAGGTCTTCCTCACGTCATCCTCAGCTCTGGCATCATCCAGCGCCATGACATTTTATTGTTTTGTGTTAGTGAAATGTTGCAAGCAGCAGTGCTATTTTCATTTAAATAAAATGTTGTTCTGAATTGCACTGGTTAATTACACAAGAAATTGCCATTATCATCTAAACAATTATGAAATAAACTACCTGTGTGTGACGGTTCTTGGTGGATATCATCACTTTCTCCGATATTCCCTGAACAAATTAGACCTATATATAGAGAAATAGAGGTGTAGCAGTATGCTAATAATGTCAATTAGCATAATCCTGACAAATAAACGCATAGTGGTTAAAACTAAATTGGCTGGTGTGCATGTGTCATGAATCCAGCTGTGATTTTGTGCACCTATTTTGTGCGGAGAGTAACAACATTTCTTTGCACATATTAGTGAATGAGGCCCATTGCTACCTGAAGTTACTGTTGAGTTTTTACGGCATTATGTTTAGTAAATTAGAGCAGTTGAAACAACAAGTCTATGTATTGTGGCTGAGTATTTTCTAGAGATGAGCCGGATACTCGGCTGAAACGAGTATCCGGTACGGATAAAGCACTTTTGCCGAGCACGAGTATAATACGAGTAATACTAGTCAATATCTGTGCTCAGACAATCCTCACACAGCGTCACAACGCTCCTCCCCTTCACACACCGCTCTGCTCACTCACTCACAGAATAGCTCTCTGTCTCTCAGTCACTCAGGTTCGCGGGTCTTTCCCGTTAACGTTTAGGGTTTATTCAGCTTGAAGTTTGTTTTTATTTCAGTTTGTACTTACTTATTAACCAGTAGAGTTCTGTTAAACGTGGGTTCGTTCAGACGTGGTGCTGGTAGAAAGCGACTCGCGTTGCGTCTCTGCCTGCGGCGGCTCCCGCAGCGGCAGCGGCAGCTCCAGAGGCAGCTCCGACTGCCGCGGCTCCCGAAGGGGAGCTTCCGCGAGCAGCCCAGCCCGAGGCTGCTATTGGCGGTGCTCCGCCAACAGAGCCTCTCGCTCCTCTGGATGAGACTGAGGTGGTACAGGTAGCCTCCGAAGCTCCGGAGAGTCCGCTCCCGGAGGTGGGAGTTCAGGGGGGAGGCCCCCCCTGTAAATAAACAGTACTTCACGCATTGAGTGTCTGACTACTCTCTAGCGTCTGGCTACTCTCTCGCTCTCTCTCTCTCTCTCCATCTCTCTGCCGGTCGTTGGAGTAAACCGTCAGTTGGCTCTAACCAGTTTTATTTTACTTCACGCACTGAGTGTCTGACACTTTCTAGGTAGTAATGGTATAACAAATATTACAAATTAAGCTACACACACACACACACACTCCCCCTCTCTCTCTCTCACATGATCAGTGATACAGAATAATGAGTGATACAGAGAGTATTTCAGCTGACACTGAACCACCAGTCAGAGTTTGCTTAACCTTGCAGGACAGTGAGGGTGGCAGTAGCACCCACCTTTCCCCCACTGAGACCAATATTGCATCTGGTGATGAAGGTCCTCCTCCACCAAAGACCAAGAGGACTTCTGCAGTATGGGACTCTTTCACTGTGTCTGAAAATGATCCCTCCAAAGTTCGTTTGCTATTGTGATCAAAATCATTGATACGAAAGGTCAATGCTGATGCTGTCCTGTAATAGTTTTCTAATCAGCAATAAATATAACAATTTCTGATCAACCCATATCAAATGCATGCTTAAAATAACATACTGGGTAAAGCCCTGCCCGTTTCAAGACAACCCGGCCTACTTCCGGGTTAAATACAGCCTACTTCCGGGTTAAACCACACCCACTTCCGGGTTAGACCCCGCCCACCCCGAGTACGGATACAGATAATTCATATGGTTAACAGATACAGATACAGATACAGATAATGCTGTACTCGCTCATCCCTAGTATTTTCACCTTGGAACTGCAATTTACCAGAGGCATGCTCAAAAACTGATTCAGAAAGCCAAGATTTCCCACGTTAAATTGCAGGGGGGGAGATTTCAATTTTGTTTTGCCTACATATCAGAGGAGAAGCCTGGTGTTAATAATCACTGGTATATTTCCAGCTTTCACAAAAGGCTAAGCCAGAGCTGGAGATCATGACCATGGTTTAGAATGTGTAGCCTTAGACCAGGCGACTAATCATTAATATTTTTATATTAAAACACACTATTCATAGGCTATATAAAAATGCTGTGAAAATAGAAAAAAACACAGCGTGTTTCCTCATTGAGATCTTTATTACAAGATGAACAACTCTTGTGGCAGTTAAACGGGATCAGTTCAATGGTTACACTTGAAATATGCGCTGCTGTTCTCTTTAGCACCGATGAGCTAGCAGCAGCTAGCCGCTGGGAGCTAGCCCGATTTGACGGTTCTCGACCTCTCAGTCCGGTTGTTGTCACGTCCTCACTCCCGGAATCCCTCACCCAGACCCGGGTCTGTCTGGGTTTCCCTCCACGTGGACTGAGGGTCCGTGTGCGGACATGAAGCCGAGCAGCGGAGCGGAGGCTTAGCTCCGGGCTGCTTGCTCCAGCTGCTAAGATCCTCGCTGTGCTGCGTTCAGGGCAGCTTGGATATTCCAACGTCCCGACACATAGCGAACATGCAATAGCTTTCCTCAATGAAAAAATTATGTCAGAGGAAATTCGTAATGATCAATTAATCGATCGTCGAGTAATTATGCCCATCCCTACTATATATAGAACAACACTTTAAAGAAACATGTTTATTTCATTATGATTGCAATAATGTAATAGGGTTTTCATTAGCCCCACCGACCCCAATCATATTCAGAATTGCAAAAGCTTGATTCAGTCGCATGGTTTTTGGCAGTGACAAAGACTTTGGCTTTGTCTCAAAGTGGTGCCTAACTTTGGACTTTCGGCACACAACATTTTCAAAACAAAGCGTGCATACAGCACGGTCCTTATGAAAAACAAAGCCATAACAGTCTGCCCATGACTGCTGAAATACCGGTGTCCTCATTTTTTTAGCTAGCTGGCATGCCATCACCAATACACCTGAACAGCTGCACGGAAATTCATGTGGGAAAATGCCAGTAGAGCCAGCTGGTAGGCTTCTTCTTATTATTTAATGTTGATTGGCCTCCTGCCTACGGCACATTACTGGCACCTAGTGGCTAGGAAGTGTTAACATCGATCAAGCTGAATAATACAGGCTGCGTGATGGCAAAACCTTTGAACAGTTCTTTAATAAGAGATCGCCTGTGTCCCAATGATTATGCTGCTATCATTGGCACGCGTGCCTTAGGTTGCTAACCCTTGGTCTGCAGCAACCACAAGCCTTCCATCTTTTTCAATTCTCTGAGTCCCGATGGAGTGAGGACACATGCATTTACAAAAGGATGTTTAATTGCCTCGTTTACAGAAATGTGCTTCCGCAGCAAATTGCGCGAAGATGCACATACTTTCTTGTTTTCAAATTTCCTTCTATAGCACTACCTCTTCTGTACAAAGTATTTCTACATGATCACTGCACTATGCAAATGTGAAAATTCTTGAAAATCATACGCTTAGTTCTTCAAAAATAGTAATAAAATGACATGAAGATTGCGTAAATGTAAATCAAGGAAGGTATTTTCTTTTCTTTATCTTTTTTTATTCTATGCTGTTTATTAACTGACAGAGTCATTACACTGTTGGATCATTTTCAGACAAACAAGAAGTCCCAATCAATTGTACATTTTGAAATATGCTTTCAAAATGAATTAGAAGCTAACCAGCCATGTGTTGCAATGCATGTGACTTCGGTCCCAACTGTTCAATTCATTTAATGTTGGATTGCAGGAAGGTTTAATCAACATTACATTTTTTAAGCAAATTAATGTACTCATGATCTGGGTCAAAACCTGGTTGATCTATCTCTCAGATGTAAATTGCATTGATACAAATGTATATTGTTGTGCAATAGTAGTAGATATGACGTTGGCTAATAATAAATAATCATGAAATATGATTATTAAAATAATATAAATTATTTTATCAAAAATAATTAAAAATGATTAAGCTATTAATTAAGAATAGTAAAATAATTAATTAGAAATGATACGTTACATTAAAAATAGTTAAATAATTCATGAAAACAATACAATTATTAATTAAGAATAATACAATCTGTAATTATAATTTAGCGTCGCAGGGCACCACCCTTTTCAGGGACCAACAAGTCAATCTTTAATTATCAGTCTCATTTGATAAAAGTAAAATAATAATCTCAATAGTTAATATTAAAGATTATATAATAGGAGTTTTAAATTCGAGCACAGGCTATAGTAATCCAGCTGTATTCACATACAAATGCATAAACACAAAATCCAGATACTTTAAGTATAAAAGGTTTTATTAAAAAGGGGAAATAAAGTTAATGTTATTCAATGATTCTTCATTTAACAAACTCCAATATTTCAAAGATGACAGCAGCAGCACTTATCACAATTAGAAACACACGTGTTATACTGAGTATCCCTGTGTGTCTAGGTCTGTGTGTGTGTCTGCCTGTGTGTCTAGGTATGTGTGTGTGTGTGTGTGTCTGTGTAACAAAGAGGAAGGGGGGTGGCTATGGCGTAATGAGGAAGTCACGTGGTGACGTCCTCTGACCGAATTCAAGGTGACGTTACATTCACGTAATTTCAAAATGGAGGTAACCAGTGAAGCCACGTTGCGAAAGGCAAGATAGCTGCCGGTCACGGTCGTTCAACAATGAATTTTCAGACAAAGAGATTTTCTTATCTCGTGTATCTGGCTCCAAAGGGTGTCGAGATGAATTCGGGCTCTTCAAGTCTAGATTTATCCATGTAACATGAAATATGTGAAACGAGAGGTCAGGACGTGTGTAAAATCAGGTTTAAGAGAAAAGAGAGAGAGAGAGGGAAAGAGCAAAGATAGCTCTCCAAACTTTGTCAAAGACAAGGTACCAGAAACTTTACTACTTGGGGTCTTCAACAAACATACACTCAAACAAAATGACAAACTACGTATTTAAACATAACTCTGCCCAGACAATAAAGCCTCTTACTTTGACCTTCGCGGTGTTGCATGCGTCTGTAGCGCGGATAAACGAGAGGTCCAGTGAATCTCGTGTGAGCTTCGGGGTACATGCCATCAGCGGATCCCCGGAATTAGATGAAGTAGTCATGGCCTCTTAAGCCATTCTCCGGTGGGTTGAGCGGTTACAACGGAGGTCACGCAGGGCCGAATGGAAGAGCGAATCCTTCTTGTGCTCTTTGAACGGGATGCACGTCGTTCGTCTTCTGACGGGATTAGCTTCGTTCTTCTGCAGGGATTAACAGCTGTGGCGCTGTGGTGTGGGATCGTGGAAATGAAAGTGATCTCGTCCTGAGAGCTTCCTGTGCACTTTTCAAGTTAAAACAAAGAGGGCCGGTTTCGGAGACAGGGCTTAAATCAAGACTGGAGTAGGCCTAAGTCAGACTAGTTAATCCTGGCTATTTAAGTGGCTTGCATGAACATGGCATAAATTTGGCTTAGTTAGTCTGAGACTATGGAGTCCTGGAGTAAGCAACCTCTGGATGGTATACCATACAATGACCATTTGGACAGTGAACATGGAGAACTGAGCACAAATGGTAAATATACCTTAGGAAGTAAATTGGTTACAGGACCATATTAGTTGATTTGAGTTTGGAACAGTGGTCTTTTTTTCCAGAGGAAACCAATCAAGAGCCAGTTCACAACGAGCCTGAACCCTCCACATCTGCTATGGCACCCCTGGGAGATGAAGCTGCTTCCATCCAACAGAGACCAAAAAAGATAACTATGCATGAAAAGTTAGCCAGAGAATTTCATGAGCGTAAAATTGAATATTTAAAAGAAGAACATGAAATGAAAATGAGAATTCTAGAGGTTGAACTGGATATGAAATTGGGAGAGAGGGCTATGCTCCAAAAAATAATTCTGCATACCAGTAGCCATGGTGAATATGAGGAATTGTGAAAAATAAAAATAAATGTATTGTCATTTGGCATGTGAGTGTGAGTGAGTATTAATCATCACAAACTACATTTTAACCAGCCTTGGTTCACTCGTTTAATTTTGCTACATTATTGTAATTTTGTACAGAAACAGTATGCAAGCAAAACTATACCATAATGAATACAGTCCATATTTAAATGCTGAAGTGCTGCACTGTGAAAGCAGCTCTGTGTGCAAGTCCTCGCTGGTCATTGGCTGCCTCTGCCACCATGGGCACATCTGCATCATCCTGATCTTCCATTGGCAGATCAGGACAGCCATGCTGCTTCAGGTAGTTGTGCAGCACAGCTGTAGCAATGATCACTTTGCAGCATCTTCTTGGCTTGAAACGAAGCGTATTTCGTAAGCACTGGAATCGAGTTTTCCATACTCCAAACATACGCTCGATCATCCCTCTAGTACAGATATGAGCTCTGTTGTACCTTTGCTGCTCAGCTGTTGTGGGATTTAGATGTGGTGTGAATAAATAGTTACTCTGACCATATCCACTATCACCAAGTAGTAGTCCACTATGTTGTCCTCTCTCAAATTGTGCACACAATGAAGAGTTGAGAAAAATCCTTGAATCATGGGTTGCACCTTTCCAACGGGCAACAATGTTTGAAAACTCCAAATTAGGAGTGCATACACCCTGAACATTGATTGAAAAACAGTTCTTACGATTCCTGTATTCCTCTGCATCAGGAGTTGATGGACACTTGATGGGAACATGACATCCGTCTATACAGCCAATCACTCCTGGGAAGTGCCCATATTCATAGAATTGCACTTTATAGTTGGCTTGCCCAGCAGCATCAGGGAACTTGATGTAAAGACTCCTCAGTTCACAAATGGCACTGCAGACTTTGTGAACTATTCTACATACAGTTGGTTCACTGACACCACACAAATCACCAGTTTCACGATGAAAGATTCCACATGCCAAGAACCTCAAAGTGATCAGAACTTGCAGTTGATTGGACACAGGCCTTCCTCTTTGAGACAGAGGAAAGTCTAGGCTCAAGCAAAGTAATTATCTCCAATGCATTTTCCTTGTGCATACGAAAGCGGTCTCGAAAAGTTATTTCATCAAAGTGATTCAATGGATCACTCCTATCCAGCAGTATTCGTCTGGCTGGCCTTTGTCGTGCATGTTGGTCCTCATTTAGATATTCCAAATAGTCCATGCTCCCAAACAATCCAAGCTCAGTTTCACAAACAGTAGCCTAGCCTACTAAGCGGGAGTTAAACCTGCCTCCTTGGCAGATTAGTTTAAGCTTCAATTCAGTCCAATTTAGTCCTGGAGTAGCTCTAATGCTCAATTTTGCAATCGGCTTTGTTTAATCCAGAACAGGCTTAATCCACGACTATTTTAAGCTACGTCTGTGCAAGTGAATTTCAGTTAAGCCAGCTCAAACAGCATTTTAGTCTGGGACTAGGCTTAAGCCTTGTCTCCGAAACCGGCCCAGAGTCTTTTCAAAATAAGCCTCGACTTAAAATAAAATGAAAATTGAACAAACGTTTGTGGTTGTCGCCCCCATTAGCAACTAAATCATCTGGGGACCCGGACAGGTCCTGGTGATGTCTTCAGAGCCGGGGAAAATGGCAGCAAAAAATATTTTTTATTCTATAATAAGTCTGAATCCATACACCTTGTAATACAGATTTTATTTCCACATTTAGGAAAATGTAATCTTATTTGAATTGTTTTGTTTTTCTCCCTCGTCCCCATCAGGAGCTACTCAATAAAGTTTTACTCTCATGATAACAAGTTCAAGATAGAGCAGGGGAGTTGTGGAGTGTTGTTTTGATCGGATTGTACTATGTTTAAAGTCTTCAAACGACCACAGTGGTGAGCCACACGCAAACCTAAACAATGATCATGTTGTCTCTACAGGGAATATTGCATAAATAGATATAAATGTATAAAAACCACCGTACAAACTAACTGAGCACATGGGGGTAGAGAAGACTCACTGTGGGGGACTGATTAACTATTCTAACTCAAGTTAAGACTTTTTCCCATTCAATTAAAGATACAGAGGCAGATGTATTCAATGTTATATTTATTTTACCCAAATATCGGTTTTGTGCACTGGATCAGCCTTCTCAGATTAAATCATAATGACTCTCAGACATTGACACACCACAATTGACATAATTTTCACTTTATGAGTGAAAATCCAGTTTTCTTTTTACATCTATTACAAAGGGAGATTCATCCAAAAAATCCTACACAGACTGGGAGTGAGAAGGTCTGTTGTCACCAGTCCCACCAGATCTGCTCTGTAAATAGACAACTTCCTGGAAATAAAACATAAAGGGAACAGTTGGTGTGACGTGCAGAAACGCAGCTGGAAATGGATAAATGATAGCGGCGCTCATGAATTAAAGATGATAGAGAACAAAGGCAATGTACTGCCATGAGAGTTTCCAGAGCAGCACTAAAAGGAGCAAATGATGAATACAATTAAATCAAGTTATGCTTTCATTGATCATTTCTGAACTCTGTTTCTCTTACGGCTCACCCAACTGAAGACAGGTGAAAGCAGGGCACTGTGGTTTTAGAGCTGAAAGACTTTGGACTCCAGAAGTTAATTAATTCAAAAAAATAGTTTTTTGTTTAGAAAATTGTTTAAAAATGGGGATATAGGGCTTAGGATGGTTTAAAATGATCTGTCTCATAATGGAAGTGTATTTTCTCCTAAGGTAACAACAATTTTTTGAAAGAACATTTAATGCTTATTTAATGTTCTCTTTTTACAGTTAGATTATTTACGCTATTTTGAAAAGAGTTGATAAATATTGTTTTCTTTTTGTCTCCCTGAAGACCTTTCCACCTGAAAGTACATAAGAGAATGGGCGAAGATAAATGTAGCTAAAATAATGTTGAAACTTCAACTTAATAAACTACCAAAATCAAAAGACACAGAGCAAAGTAATGAAATAAGAAATGAGAAGGATTCACAATAATGAGGTTCATCAGCCCAACAAGTTTCCAAAACCACTGCCTTGGTCAGACATTTTCAAAAGCTGGGCAACTAAAGAGAATGATTTTAGTTCATAATCATCAGATAGTATAAACAATACAGGCATCTTAGCCTTTGCTCTCTTTTTTTAAAGGATGGTTGAATAAAAACGTTATTTTTCTTAAAACAACCAAACCATGGTACATTTAAATGAGAAGGTGAAATCTGAATCGTAGCCGATCTGTAGAGGAGGTTTTGAGCCAGTTCACGATTAAAAATAATGAGTTCCAAATTCAGTTCATGCAGATGAAAATGAACTAGTTCACTTTCATAGTTCATTTTATTGGGATGATTTAGGTGACAAACTTACGGTCATGTGTTTGGTTATGAATCGATTGTGTCATATCATCTCTGCATGTTGCTCTGCTCATTTTAACACTGAGTCCTGATTGTGAGCGTCACGGCTCTTGTTGTTTTCATGATATTTAAATGCAGCCTCAAACTCTGGAGCGAATAAAACAAAACATTAAGTCACTTCATGTACTGATCAGGTCCTGATAACTAGAGATAATTGTTTCATAGTTAAAGTGTGAGCATAGTGGATGACGACACAGAAACTCCAGCTCAGTAAAACCAACTGTAGATTCTGCTCTGATCTTGACGCAGCGGCTCTGATTGGTGAGCAGCTGAGACCAGAGAGAAATTCTGTGTCACTCTGAGCGAGTGAGCGGGGTTGGGTATGGATACATGGAGTGGGTCATTCTACGCATGCATTAATTCGTTTAAAAAATGTATGAGTTAACTCCACACATTAATCATCCCTAGTATTTTTTAAATCTTCGGTGGTGTCACAGTAATAAAAAGCAGATAAACTCTCAGAAAAACTGACGATTCTATGATTACATAATTTTTTGTGTCTTTACGGTAGAAATAAGTTACTTACTACTACTTTGAACTATACGCGTACTTTATTAATCATCTTATCACTGTATTTTAGGTGAAATGATCTTACTAAAACGAAAATTGATATAATAGCTGCAACAGCTCTCTCCCCCTCCCTCTCCCCTCCTCCCTGTCTGACAGTCAGTGAGGGGTGCAAATACATTTTCAGGCCATTTCCATGTCCCAGGAGAGGCTCTGAATTGTAGAATTTGCATTCATTGTGGCACAATAGAGAGCATTGGCTGAGAAAATCTAACTTTCTTGGCGAGAAAAGAAGACAATAGCCAAGTGTATTGTATGATACAGTGAAGTGCGGTGTGGGCGGGAGAAGCAACCATGTTTTTACACAGCTGAAAGTGAAGTATTTTCTTCTTAGGTTGATAAACACGAATTTAATGACTAAGTGCAATGAAAAAGATGATGGTTTTAAAGGCATGGGCGGTGTAATGGGTAAAAAAAATGTCTCTTTACTCCTACAGGTTGGAAAATGGCCACCATTATCTGTGTAGCCAAAAGAGCCATTAAAACCAATACAGTAAAGTGTATTTTTTCTAAGGCTCAATTAAGCATGAATGAAGTTATAGCATGGCTTCTGGTCTATTATATACCTGCTTTCTTTGTGGCTTCTACTTGGAATTGTTGTGTGTAAAGCAATTTTGACAGCTTCATAATCTATGCATTTCTATCATATAGATGATGACTACCTTCTAAAAAGGTTGATACTCATCAGGACAATCACAGGTAGCAAGGTCCATGGATAAATAGTCATCTATCTTTATCTGCGTGTTCTTTCTCTTGCAAGTTTCCAGTAAGGATTGTTGATAGTAGAAGCAGCATTAAATGTGTGTATAACACCAATTATCTCAACTACTGACGTATTGCTTGGTGAATGCAACGATCTTATCGGTAAATGCCAAATTATTAGAATTCTGACAATGACTAACTCATTCCCTCTGTGACTGAAGTTCCCAATGTCATGCACACAGTTTGTGCAAAGAGAGTTGTTCACTAGGAGCCTCCAGGAAGAGCGGTCGGGGTCAAAGCATAGGCGCATGTTTAGAAAAGACGTCCTTTAGGATCAGAAGGATTATGCCTGAGGAGCAAGGAATTTAGAACAAGTTAATCTAAGAAGTTTACATTGATAAATTGATGATGATTAATGGATAGTTTATTTCAACTTGAAAATCAAGCTGACTTTAAATACTTTAGTTCGCTAGCTCTACTGGGAGGTAGAAAATGGTTAATAACCCATCAGTTTTGTGTTCACTTGAAAACAAATAACAAATTAAAGACTTGAAGGTTCATGGTCACTTCTTACACAGTTTGTAGGTGTAATGGATCACTGAACATATAAGTGCTGCAACAACATCGAGTAAACGATATATTTTAGAGCAATTGCTGTTCAGTTGAAAACAAAACTCTGCTAGTGCATGTGTGGTGAATAGGCCTCACTATTGAACAATCACTAAACAGTGAATCTGTTGGTGAACATGAAAGCAGGATTTCTGCCTTTGCATGTCTATCAGATACACTGATCATAAGGGTTAGAATATAAAAGAAAGCAGCCTGATCTGTACAATGAAACATGAAAGATAGAATACACATATCAATGTCATTGGTAGACAAATGTGAAGGAGCTATACAGCGTATTTATTAAAAGTGGGAACACTATCGGAGACAGGTGGTACGTCTTCAGTGTTCAATGTGTTAGATCTGATCCCTAAATATTCTAGCTTGAATGATCAGAGGGGTTGGCAAGAAGATAATGCATCATAGTTGAAGGGAGGAAATATGCCACCGGAGGATTAATTATACATGAGAACAGGTTTATAGGTAGCTGGAAGGAGAAGTAGAATGTAATAATGACAAGACAAGGGATACTGAGACTAAAAACAGAGTTGGATTTGCAAATAATCGCTATAAGACAAATCACTCAACCCGGTAGTTTAGTGCTGATACACTCATGGAAAATCACACTCAACAGGTATAATATTCTAATTGAGGACAAAATATCAATGATCTTGATGTTGTTTATCTATCTGACAGGGCAAGTTTATATACATGGCACTATTTCTTCGTGTTGGTAAGCACACATTTTACAGAAATGTAGATAAGCTGCAAGTGTCTAGTTCATCTTTTCACTAGAACCTGGAAAGAATATATTACAGTAGTTATATTGTCAAAAATTACATGAACCGGTTTCTTATTTAGAAATAAATCAAGTAAATAAAATAAATTCTTACTCTGCTATGAGATCTGATTCCAGAATGTCCTTCACTCACATCTTAGCCAAAACTCACACCCCGCCACTAGTATCATCAGGGATGAGAGCAGAATATGGACACATCAAAACACACAAAAACATCAATACACAGATTATAAGCAAGGAAAGGTTAAGGATCCAGCTAGTTCTTAATGGCGGCTTGCCATGGACAGCAGGGAGACTGTCCTTGCTTTGTTTGGATAGGCTGAAAGTTTTGGTGCCATACACTAACATCTCATCAATCCCTTTTATCTGCATCCTTCGCTTGAGTGAGATATCTCTGAAAACTGAGAAAGGACTTTGAATGATCCATGACATTGCCCTTGTTGTATAGCATGTAGGAAAGAGTGATATTGCAGCCCCTTTACAAATACCAGCAGTGGAGTGCAGGAGGCCACAGGTTAAATTGATAGTTCACAGAAAAATGAAAAGTCACTCATTATCTACTCACCAATATGCCGATGGAAGGGTGTGTGAAGTGTTTGAGTCCGCAAAACACTTCTGAAGTCTCAGGGGTAAACTTTGTTGTAGCAGAATCAAATACAGTTGAAGTGATTCATGATTTTACTTCAGATGTAATCAAACAACAGAAAAAACATAAAAACATGCCTCGTGGGATGTCATCTAAGTGTCTGAAAGACCCAACATTCATATTCGACTCTAAACAAGGTCATTCACACCTTGTTTAAAGCCTAAAAGTCCACCAGAAGTGGCTTAGTTAGCACAAAGAGCTAGAGTCATATGTTGTGAGACCTATTCTGTGAGTAAAGAACGGTGGTCTAATGAGATATTGACCAAGCCAAAGCTATGTTTATTTGACATGATAATAAATTAACCCTGTTATATAATTGTCATATTTAATCAACTCTAGATAAACAACTCTATATGTACAGTTGAAATCTTTTATTTGTTGAAACAGGACAAGACCTGAGCAAAGACTATCTATCATTTATTTTTGTTTTCCAATAATGTTACGCTACATTATATAGCAGTGCATTAATGTTACTGGCGCTTTCTTTGTTTGGGTTTGTGTATGTGTCACTGGAAGATATATTTGGTGCATAATAATGTATTATTTTACGAAGTGGGATGGGCAAAAAAGATAGGAATGAAGACAAACTAAACTAAATTGATTTATACATAACTTAATTTATGAAAAAATGAGGACACTCATTGGCGTATTGCATTCCCTTGCCCCTTACCCTGACCTTAACCATCACAACTAAATAACCGACCCTAACCTAAACCTAATAACCAAGTCCTGACCCAAACAGTCTCTTGAAGGTAGCTACGAAAGTGAGGACTGGCCAAAATGTCATCACTTTCACAAAATGTCTTCACTCTGTAGCGTTTAGGCTGGAACTGGTCCTCACAAAAATATCTGTACAAGAGCAAACACACACACGCGCACAGAGAAAGCTTTCAATGTAAGGGTGATTTATCTCAGGTGAAGGCAGGAAATAAACCCTCACAGATCATTTAGACTTATCAAAAAGAGTCAGGCTTAAAGATTGGCCTTGTCACAGAGTGATACATAGACCATGTCAGTGTGTGTAGATGTGCGAGTGCATGTGTCTGTGAATGTGTGTGTGTATGCATCTGCATGTTTTAAGTCTACACAATGATTTGTGTTTGTCACTGTGAGTGTGTCATAGTCAGTGGGGAGACTGTCCTCCTATAAAAAATAACAAAGGTTTGTTTGTGCAATTGGCTTATTAAGGCCCATAGTTGTGTTTTATTTTTAGGTGACCTCTCTGTAGTTATTATAATAGAGCAAAGAGTGTGATGTAGTGTAATGAACGACATAGTATATGTCAGGTTGATTGGATGGGTTTGTCCACATTGCAAAGGACACACATACCATAGCACCTACTCCTACACCTACTCCTACCTGGATTGATTTGAGCTCTTACAATGCTAAAGTCTGGGCTGTGTGTGTTAAGAAAATAAAAAAAATGTTCCTTATAAGAATCTCATTTAATCATATTTACTGATATATCCGAAGGAAGAAGATGGCCGACGGTCAGCAGCGCTGGTGTGATGTGGGAATGTTTGCCCTCATTAAACCAATGATATATCACACTACGGATGGAGGAAGTGTGATAGGGAGGAAAAAATATTTTAAAAACTTTGTTGCATATAAGAATACTATTGATACAAAATAAATCAAGTTTTCTCCATTTATAACCAAGGACACGCAAAATGCTAATATAAAAAAATGTGTTTAAATACAAGTTTCCCATGTTTGCCCGCATTAAACCAATGATATATCACACTATGGATGGAGAAATAATAGTTGAAGATGAACTGCAGAATTTTCTACTGATTAAGTCCAGAACACTCGATCAAGACAACAACGCAAAGATAGTAAGTCCAGTTTCAGTTCTCAAAGGATTGAAGCCTCCAAAGCTTTAATGGCCGAGCTGTTTCCTGATAGCAAACGTTGGTCCTCTTACAGGGGAGAGAAGAAAGACTAAATCCACGTCAAAATGTGTTTGGATGTGTTCAAGGAGAAAGGGGAACTACCAAGTTTTGTGTCCCATTACATTGATGAACTGCCTCCCGTTTCATTCAAACATGTGGATGTGTCAGGGTTACTGGGAAGAATTCCGCAGAGCCCCGGCGAAGACTGAGCACCCTAGCAGTGCCAGAGAACTCAGCTCACCGGTTTACTGCAAAGTCTCGCGCTGAGGAAACCCCAAGCCAGACATGCACGGAAAAAGACAGGTATTACTGTAACTGCGGTGATTAACAACGAGGAACCGTCTACTGTAAAAACGAAGATGGTCAGTGTGTTCGCCACGAAATTTAAGATGAACCTTGATGCCGATACTCTCCGTCTCTTCCTACAAGGGAAGATGAACCGCGAGGTGAAGTGCAGGAAAATCGAGACGCCACATAGCAGAATCAGCTCTTTCTACATTACAGCTGAATGGAACGACTGGAAGGAGATGTAAGACCCCCAGCTCACCTCTCCCACTCTCAATGGTTTAGAGATACCCTTCATTTTATGACACTATAAAAAACTAATTACTCTTTGCGTGGCACCTCTACTAAGTTCTGTAAGGTCTGGGAACCCTTCTTAGATCACTTCAGATCTATCCAACTAGATATCGCCACTATGACTGATCGCCCCAACAATGCACCAGTAACTAGCCTTATTGGTAGCACATATTAGCAGCATGCAGCTTTACTTTTTTTATATATACTTATTATTATAAAAAAAAATTTCCTCTTGTATTATTATTTATTGTTATATATTTTTTTTTCTTATGTATAGTCTTTACAGTGCTCAATTAATGCAAGTGGATGTGCTTGTGTGTGTGTGTGAGTGGATGTGAGTGAGAGAGTTGAAGGTCAGAGAAGGTGGGATAGTAAGAACGAGCATTTCTACAATATTATCTGCCACTGCAAGCATTTAACAGCCAGTTGTTGTTGTTGTGGTGTTGTTTTGTTTGCTTTTGTAATTTTCTTTTCTGTTTGTGTATCAAATTGCTTTAGTTGTATATTGGTTTTGGGAATGGGAGGCAAGGGGCGGGGGTTGGGGGGGCTGTAATGTGTATCCTCATCATTTGGCTATCTGATATGTTATCCTCTCATTTCTTATCTGTGAGGACTATTGTACATTAAGTCTTGTTTTGAAATTTCTACAAATGAATCATATATATATATAAAGACCCCCCAGTTCGTCAGACAATACTTTGAGCCTCGCCGTCCAAGAGGAGCAACAATTGGGGAGATTCTGCCTGGGAGAGCTGCGGGGGCGATTTCTAGCCCTGCAGCGGGTGAGGGTCTGTCGGGCCTTGGTGCTGGCGCGTAGAGCTCCATGGGTGCGTTGGCGGAGATGTCCGAGGAAACAGACAGCCCCAACGGGAACGACACAGACTCACAATGCGCGTTGTGTCCTACAATTCTAGTGGCCTCACAGTAGGTCACACAGCTGCTGATAAGGCATCGATTATTGAAACGATTAATCGACTAATCGGATTATGAGTGACACAAATTCTCAATTGCTCTTATTAAGCCAACAGCTTTTAAATTTAGCTTGAGGTTGTTTGAGGCGTGGGATAACTGAAAAAAAAGACAATAAAGATCGATACTTCATTAAAAAAAAATATTTTAAAAACTTTGTTGCATATAAGAATACTATTGATACAAAATAAAATAAATCAAGTTTTCTCCATTTATAACCAAGCACACACAAAATGCTAATATAAAAAAAGTGTTAAATACTAAAAATAAATTCAAAATCAAGTATCCATTTTTTTCTGTTAATAAAAAGGATAGGGAAAGTAGCAGCAATAAAAACATCAACAAACAAAACTACAGTTTTCTTCGGACTACGCTTTTAAACTCTTTAAAAAAAGCTAAAACCATAGGTATATACGTTTGTATAGCAAGCTAGCTAAAAGGCTATCTTACGTTACGATGTCAAACCTCCTCCTCAAATGTGCATGTCCTGCTTCCATGGAGAGCAGGTCCGCCGTACAGATATTGCACGTAGTTTTTTTTCGAGTCATGTTAAGGGTGAAATTCTCCCGAACTATTGACTTCCTGGTACGCGATGCTGTTACAACAATCCTCGCCATTGGTTCATGTTGTGTCGCTATTGCACATGCACGACTTTCAGAGATAGGAAGGAAGCGAGATGGCTCACTCCTCAGCTACTTCCATCAGCACCTCCAATAAAACAACGTTTAGTTCTGCTGCGCGGCACGAAAAACAGGCACTATGACGTCACCAATGAATCATCAGACGAGTAAAATCGTCGGCTACTGTTTTTGTCGACAACGTCAATTAGTCGTTGCACCCCTAGTGTCAATTGTGACGTTTTGTTAATTCAGGAGACCTGAATGGCCAAACAGGATTTGGACAAATTAAACACTCTCTACCCTGACTTTCATGGTCCGGGTGAATCCACCACAGACCTCAGCATAACAATCGTCCTAGGTAGGATTGCTGGAGGAGTTGCGATTCTATGGAATACAAAATATAACTCCATGGTTAAAGTTTTACATTTAAATTTGGACTGGGCCATTGGGCTAGAGTTTAATTGTAATGGAACAAATTGTATTACTCTCAATATTTATACTCCATATGAATCTTATGATCATGTTGTTGGATTTGTGAGCAAGCTTGCATTTGTACAATCCTTTAGTAATATCAAGTAAATGCTCTTGCCTAACTCAAGCTACACTTACGTTAGTGTAGCATGGAATACGACCTTGGGGCTAGATCACATTGTTTCCACTGTTGATGCTCATGCTTCATTGGAAAATATTGAGATTTGTTATGGGTTAGCCACCTCTGACCATATCCCCATAGCCATGGCTGGCTAGGCATGGGGACAAAAACAAAGTAAAGATAGATTGGGAAAAAATATCTAATGATGATGTCCTCAAATATTGCTTCAGGTCTGATGAATTTTTGAGTAAAGTATATCTGCCCATGAATGACGCAACCGTTATAAATGAGACCCCAGAGCTGAGGTATGAGTTAATTGTGAACGGTAGGTTGGTAATTTGAGTCTGTGAGACAGCAAACTCCACTGTCTCAATGCAGTGTATCGAGGAGAGGATGGGATGGATTTATCCAAGATAGAGAGCAGTTTGTTCAGTGCCTTTTGCTCCTGACTGTCTCAAATGTGACTGTAACTCCCTTCTGGCAGGTCTACCTGCTACTGCCATCCGACCTTTGCAGCTCATCCAGAATGCAACAGCTCGACTGGTCTTTAACCAACCTAAATTCACTCACACTACTCTCCTCCGCTCCCTTCACTGGCTACCAGTGGCTGCCCGCATCAGGTTCAAAACATTAGTACTTGCCTACCATGCTGTGAACGGATCAGGTCCAGTCTACATCCAGGACATGGTCACACGTTACAGCCCAGCACGTTCACTCCGCTCTGCTTCGGCCAATCAGCTCGTACCTCCCTCACTGCGAGCTAAACACTCAAAATCACGACTGCCAGGACTTTCTGTCCTGGCTCCTAAATGGTGGAATGAGGTCCCCATCGACATCAGAAAGTTTACACATCTTCCGCCGAAAACTAAAAACACATCTCTTCTCAGTCTAGACAGGGCTCTCTATTAAGACAATCTACAAGCTGTAGTCTATAAACATGGTGATGCATATAACATAGGTTAAGGGGACATATTATGAAAATTCCACTTTTGTAGTGCTTCTACACCTTAATTTGGATATCTGGCATGTCTACTGTCATAAAAACTCTAGGGGGAAAAAAAAATCCTGCGATTTGTTATTGTTCCTCTATGTCAGAAATGTTATGCTTGAGTGACTGCGAATGAACTTCCATATCATTCTCTCGTCAAAATGAAATGGGAGTCTTTCTTACATGGCCTTGACTCTAGTTCAAAACTATAGAGTAGGCAAGATTCTATCTTCGTCTCCAGTAGCCATATTTCTACAGAGGTAATGGATGGCCAAAAATCTGGGTGCTCGTATCTCGTGGAGAATGGAGGAGGGGTGAGGGGGCGAGGACACTCAAAACAGGTCAATCTGAGGAGGGCTGGGCAGGGTAAAAAGGTGTGGTTTTAAATGATCCTTGTGGTACTTTGACCAAAATATGTTTGACATTTCATTGGGACCCCAAGGAACAATATCAACTGTGGTTAAATGGGCATAATATGTCTCCTTTAAAGTTCTGTAATAATTTTATTGATATTCAAAATCAGTAAATTGTACTCACCTTTCAACAAATAAATTGGTCAGCACAGCTTAATGGATGTTTGACAGTTGTAATTTTGACCTCATGTTGTGATACTGAAGCCTGGCACCAACCTTGCAACTTCAGGAGCTGAAGTTTCACAGGAGTGCATGCTGATTGGCCAAGGGAGCCTTTTCAAAATGTTGTCAAGACATTTTTAAACTTCATTACAAACACATCGTCCAGTTTTTAGAGGAATCCCAATTCCAGTGGTCTCATGCGATTCTAGGCTTTATTTACCATTTGGAAAAACTGTATTGACCTTTGTGGTGAAGAAGGACATGAGCCATAAGGCAAAGCTTTACATTTTCTCCATCAGGGGGCTGGGCTCAATGCTGGAGACAGGGTGAGGAGTTCAGAAATCATGAGGGAGCTTAGGGTAGAAATGCAGCTCCTTACCCAGGAGTATACCTAGAATTTGCTGGAAGGATTACATATCCTGGATGGATGCCCCTGGAAGAGCTAGGAAGTATAGCAAAAGGGATTGTTGGGATACCCTACCTCTGCAACCTGAGCCCAGATAAACGGGAGATAAGGGATGGAAGGATGGATAGCATTGATGTTGCTATATACAGCCTCAGCTTTGAGTAATGATGGCCTTGTTTTCAAGAAAGGGGCTGCTACAAATCTGTGGGTGAAATTGAAACCATCTTTAATGTAATTAATTTCACTGAGTGCCGGAAGTACTGCCAGGCAATGTTATAATAGATGTGCTTACATCCACATGTGATTTACTGACACTGGAAGTCACACTTATGCATGTGTAGTTGAGAGCAGAGGTGAAGGTAGCACGCATTCATATTTCTTTCTTTATGTGTACTTGCTTTAATGTAGAACCTTCCACCCATACATTATCTAGAGTCTCTCCCTGATCAAACCAGGCGTCAAATGGGATTTTTACCACACAGGTTGCCAGTGTGCAGTCATAGATGATCCAAAAATCATCTACTTAACACACCAAATTACAAATTGACAGGTATTATTTTCCTCTCCTTTTTAACAAACATTTGAGGCCTGCTATCCAAACTGATTACAATCCATATCCTGCTTTTCAATTCATGGTCCTGCTGCACACACATAAACATGACCCCCACCACATGCATCAAAAAACAGATATGCATAATCACACACACACACACACACACACACACACACACACACACACACACACACACACACACACACACACACACACACACACACACACACACACACACACACACACACACACACACACACACACACACACACACACACACACACACACACACACACACACACACACACACACACACACACACACACACACACACACACACACACACACACACACACACACACACACACACACACACACACACACACACACACACACACACACACACACACACACACAGACAGACAGTTTTGGAGGGGGAAAAGAGGCAATGCAATGATATGTATTGTCCCTATACCCTGAGCTCCAATTGCTAGAGGTAAGATCACATTCATTCTATTCACTCAGGTTTCATTCCTCTCTTTGCTCCCTCTCCCATTCTTGGTTGACGTTTCACTTTAAATGTCCCTGTCTTCCTGTACAACTGTTACTTCACATGTTTTCTCTCTCGTCATCACCATCTTTCACACATGTTTTATTTGCCTGTGTGTCACCACTTCTCTTAAAGTTCTCCTCGCTCCCTCTGCTTAATTTTTTACGTGAAACCCACTTATGTCTTTCTCCCTCTTCACTTTCCTCTCGCTGCACCACCTCCGTATTTTTCTCCAACTCTCAGATCTGCTTAAGCTTCAACAGTGATCCAATTAAACAGCTTAAAGGGGTCCTCTGCGGCGGCCTAACAGACTTGCATTTGTGTATTCTGCAAATCTCAGACATCTGTAAGCTACAATAGGAGATGGGCATTCTTCCATAAACTGGCCCCTTTATTAAAACATACCAGGAATTAATTTTCTGGTTGTTATCATTTTGCTTAGGTCGATTTTGAAACAGAAACCTTGACATTTCATCTCAATGAAGGTTTGGTTGCGCTAATCATTTTCAGCTGCTTCCGTTAGTGTTTCTGCAATGAATCTAAATAAAACTACAGTTTAAACAACAGCCTTTAAGCCTTCGTCAACACCATGATGACAGACTAAGTTCCAGTTCTGTCTGAGGAGAGGGAACAGCACGTCCTTTATGTGTACAGACAGATTTCTGACAGTTATCCACGGAAATTGGAAACATACATCACCTGAGTGTAATAGGACACATGACATCCCTCTCAACCAGCTGAGCAGTTGTCAGTCAGCAGAGAAGTGAATTAGGCTCATACTACAGACATGCTTGTTTGTGAAAATATAAAGAAAGAAAACAAAAGTGAACTATTTTCGACTCAATCAAATGTGTGTAAAACACAGATTTTCTTCCTACTCATGTCCACATTATGGGACTGATCTTACTATACAAAATGAATTGCCAGCTGACAGTGAGCCAATATAAACACAGGGCGCAACTTGCCAGTCACTATCAAACTATGGCACATTTGACCATCACTATGTAAGCCTAAAATCTTTAAAACGGGCGGTTCTGAGTCACAGAGCTAATAACTAGCTCAAAGCTATGTTGTAACAGCATTTTTATAAAGGCAAACATCATGTCTACAGTTTTTCCAAAATTGATCAAACAAAATGCCCATGGACGATTGGAGTCCAAGACATGAGCATTAATTGATGCATGAGTTTGCCAGGCCTCAATATCTATTTTGTAAGGCTGCTGCTACTGTTGAATAACCAGAATGGGGTGTCAATGAGAGTAAGGTGAGAAAAAATTAAAATAAACGACCGACGACCTTTCACTGGTTAGTAAAAGCTCCCTCAGTGTCGAAATGCAAGGGGCTGACACAAATAAATAAAATACTGTTTCGTTCCTGATCCACCAATCAAAAGAGGAGTGTTATCATTTGAACGCAAGTTGCACGTACGCTTCCGAGTATAAAAGTGAGTGCAGGCATGGTCAGCGCTCACCCTCACTGAGACGACACCCTGCATACTTTGTGTGATGCTCTTGTTTTCTCTGTAATTCAGATATTCATTGCTTTATAAGCAGTATTTTTTAGGACTCACTCCTTCCTTAGTAATACCATCCTGAACTTGCAGTAGGCCTATTCGTAACCTAATCTAAGGAGTAATTTGCTCCACAGTCTTTTTTTGGGGGGGCGGCAGCTTGCAAAAGTTTGAGAACCCCTGCCTTAAAGCTTTGAAAGGATGGATACAACTGTGGATACAACGCTGCAATCTGAATAACAAATCATACAAACAACAACCTTTACAGTCCTCATTCAAAGCACATTCTTCTCATTTGGTTTCATACATAAAAATAAAAAACTCATATCAAGCAAATAGTGATGTGGGTTTTTTGTTATGGTAGAACATACCACTTTTAAAAATTCATCAGATCATTCATTTCTACCCTTTTCTCAAACAGCTCTCAAGTGAGATTCTGTTCCACATTGTACTCCTTTCATTATATGGATGGTATTATGCTTTGTTAACATACAACTCTTATTAAGTCAGAATTTGGAGAAAAGCATATGAATGTTTTTTTTTAAGCAAGACATACCAGTATAAACGTGATTCGTATCTTACTGGCAACACTACGAGTAGAAAATATTTCCTCATTAATTACAGGCCATTTGTTTAAATACAAATACCTCCGGAGTCTCGCTCCTAATTATATTCTGAAGAACATGTTTCTTCTAATTTACAGTTAAAAAGAGGGAAAGTGAATGGGCAGCCGTTACATCAGTCAGTTATTTCTTTCAATAATGCATGAAAGCTCAAAGTGATGCTGTAATATGTTACATTGGCTGATGTAACCTTGGGCTTCCAACGAGTTACAGATGAGCTGAGAAAAGCGTAAAGATCTATGAAAAGGAATCTAAAGTTTCATGGCCAAAGTGATTAGAGCAGTTTGATCCTCTCTAACGGAGGGAGATGTCTTCATAATGTCATGAGCTGCTTTGCTGACAATGAGCTTGAAGATGTAAGGTTGAAAGCATCCACTGTGATTTTGCAGGGAAAAAAACAACACATGTTCCTTTACGTCTGTGGCAGAACCCCGAAGATGACCCATCTTTATGAACTCAGTCTCCTGGTTATGTGGGGCTTCACTTCAGATGACGCAATTTTGCCATTTCACTAAAAGCTAAAGATATTCCAAGTCTAGTTCATTTTGTTTTTATTTTAGTTTCACTCAAAAATTAATATGACCGGATCCCCTCCTTTATGACTCATGCTTTACGCATTTCAAGACGGTCTCGGTCACGTCACTTTTTCGCTGAAGACAAACCCACACCGTATTTGTCGGAACCATTTGTCAACAAACCAGGTGAATCCAGCATGTCTGTTTAAGAAGAAGATCAGTTGCTGGAGGTAGCAAATGACGGCGGCCTTAGAAGAATGTTTGAGAAAACAACTCTGCCGGTGTCCTGGATTAAAGTCACGGCAGAATACCCTGAGATCCCCACAACAGCACTAAAAACTCTGTTGCCATTTCCGACATCAATTTTTTTTAATTAACGAATTAATTTTTTATTTTAAATAACCCCAAAAAAAACCTCTCCAAATTTCGTTAAATAAAAAAAAATCTACCGCTGTCACCAGGGGCCGTACCAGAGGGACTCTGCAGTGAGGCCCCGTAGACACACCTTAACGGCCGGTCCGTGAAAATATTGTCTGACATCTAACCGGTCCCCAGCGCGAAAAAGGTTGGGGACCACTGCTTTAAATTACTCACAACCAGTAGAATGGAGCTACAGCAACAAACTGCAGCTAATGCTTTTCATTCTGTTACACCACTTCCTTTTACTTCTGCACAACTAAATGCTGCTTTCCTTCCTGCAGTGTGATTGGCTGCTGATAATTCAAGGCTTAAGTAAATGAAGAGTTGATTGGCTGCACTATTTTATACACATAATGTTCATTCCTCACAAATGAAGCTAGCGCAAGTTCAGTCAGGTAGACTTAAATCTGCAGACGATCAGCTGATCAGGGGCGTTCCTAAACTTAGTAACGCTCAATGGAGGACCTAACCTGCCTAGTGATCAGCTGATTGGGGGCGTACATTAACATCCAATCAGGTCGGGCGCGGTCTCTGTCAGCCAGTCATTTAGCAGCTGTCAAACTTTAAAAGTCCCTCTCTTCTCTTCCTCAGCCTGTCATCATTCAGCGACTAAAGAAACCCCTCCTCCACCCCATTCTCCTCCCGGCTCGAAGGACATTCACCTCATCCGGATCCCGACCTCAAACGATTCCCGGATTACATCAACAGATCTAGGATCACAGCAGCGCCCGATCATGGCGGCAGCTGATCACGGACAAAGAACATTCAAACTGTCGTCAATGGACTATTACTCGTGGCATTCATTGCACTTCTGCCCATCCTGGAAGAGGGATCCCTTGCATGCGTCTCTTCCTGAGGTTTCTACTTTTTCCCTGTCAAGGTTTTGTAGTTTTTCCTTACCCTTGTGAGGGTTGAGGGCAGAGGATGCCACACTAGCATGTTCAATAGGATTACAAGCATAAGATGTGCCTTCCAAACACACATTAGACTGATAAACCACCACCAGTGTCTAGACCCCGGGGGGTATTCCTGTTCGATGCTCTGCTACACCCCCTTCTAAATCCTGATGACATCTCACAGGGGTCTAAAATGCCAAAGACTGTTTAAACATTCACATTTCTGTGCGTGTAAAATAAATAAATAAAATCTGTAAGTTGGAAATCAAGTCTCTCCTGATTGAAGTAGATTGATGATATCAGGCAATTTTAAGTCATGGGTCACTGGTTTTCAAGTCAAAATCGTGTCACGCATTAATTCAGATTCAGGTGGATTTCGTCTTTTGAACCCAATTCATTTTAAGTGACCAAATTAATGACTGGAGGAAGCAGTTTTTTTTCTCGAATATAATTATTCATTAATTTAATATTCTATAAAGCCTAAACGTTTAGAACATAGTCAGCTTTTATCCAGCTACTTTAATTAAGTCATTATTTCCCTGATTTTATACTCTCGGGCAAATTGGTGCAATTTTGTAAGCAGCAGGTTTTAATAGGAACTGTTGGGAAACAGTATTATGTTAATGAAACAATACCTAAGAAGCTAATTAGCTAAACAATACAAATAATATAAATATCAGATATGAACAAAAGGTTTTTTAATTTCTCTCAACACTAGCCACTTTGTGTCTTAACGTTGGTTCATACAATTTTCTACTGAGATTTCAATACTCAATTGTGTGTGTGTGTGTTTTTAACATAGGGTGTTAAATATAATATCAAACCTTTAATGTTAATGTTCTTTCTTTCTTCTCGCTCGTACTAACTCACACTAAAGGTGATGGTGCCTAAAGAAGATGTGCACAGTTCAGAGTGTGCATAGTAGCACACAGCGGAATGACAGCGGAGATTGGGTAAAGACCTGGGAGGCTGTTCGATTAAGTCTAAAGCAGCCTACCTGAAATAATGAAGAGAAAGAAAGAAAATCATTGCAAGAGGGGAGAGGATGAAAAGGTAGATTAAAAGAAAACAGAGGATGTGCGTAGCAGGAGGAAGGACAAAGGAAGGAGAGGGTGAGAGGTATACTCGAATGTTTGTCTATTCCTGTTGCTGGAAAACAGAACAACTATAAAAAAGTGACCAAAGCCGGCAGCCCAATAAGAAGACATGTTAACAAGAGGGCGCCTCAAGCCTTTTCCAACCTGCTTCTCTGCACTGATAACCCTTATTCTATACACTTAAGCAAAAGATGATGGCTGTATTGCATATCAAATAACGATATATGATCAATCAGAGAAAAATAAGGGAAAGAAAGCTACAAAAAGTAACTGAAAAGTGTAATGAAAAGAAGGCTAAGTTGGCATCACTGCTTGCAAACTCTTGTCTGAAATTGTAATCAAAATTGAAAAAGCAACATCCAACGGATAAATCCCTACACTGGACCATTGCCCAATATTGTAACCATATCATTCAGTCCGTCTTGGACATTTGTGGATGTAGCACTGACCAATGTCCAGACCAGCCAAAATTCAAGAAAAAGAATAGTGGAAGACAAAGAGTTGTCATGGAGGGAGGCAAAAACTAAAGTTTTTGAAAGAAAGCAAGGAGAAGGCAAAACGACAGGCTGACACAAAAACATTATAAAAAAAAACACTGATGAAGACTGTTGTCAAGAAGTGAAAAGAAGTGGGGAAGGGAAAAATGTAAGCAGTAAACAGGTAGACATAAATGCAAGGAAAGAAAGCATGTGGGTGAAGAAGAGTACAAATAGGATGAGAGAGACGGTTGAAACACAGAGAAGAATATTGGGGCCAGTTTCGTCACAGGACCCATGAGAATTGAGATAAAAGCCGGTTAAGAAGATGGCTTCAGATTAAATCTGGCAATGTCAACTTGGTTTTGCTGTCTCAAGTTTGACTGAGACAGGGAAGCGACTGCAACCTGCTTACAAAAGGGTTTCATCATCTCATCATTCATCTTTCACACAAACATAATGTTTTGCTTCTATTCATTCCACACATACAAGTTTGAGTTCGCTCCAAACTTGCCTGCTCATTTGTTCATTTGAGAGGTCTGGATGTGAGGAAAAATGCAGCCATCGCACCAACAAGTGGTACTTGGGCTGTCTGAGTCTGTATACATGATGTCTCTTGAGCGTTCATCTTAGATAGCTCTCATCTGCTGATTCTCTCTTTACTGTTTGACATGATTCTTGCATGGAGGGTGAGCGGGCTGTGGCATAATTTACATAAAATACTATGTTGTGGTCCATGTCACAATTTAAACACCCAAGCCACATCAGTGCAACAATCTTGTATTTTGTTTAGTTCTCTTGTTCAGAATTAAAACATTTTACATCACTTTTGCTGTGTTGTGTGGAACAACACAACAAAATACCAGATAAGAGTATAATTTGAAATTACTTTTAAATCGTCATACTTTTTTTTCTTATACAGGTCGTTACAGTATCATCATATTGTCTTCAGCAACGATATCCTATGATATAATCTCTTCTTAAATCTCAACGAATATCATATATGTGTTTCTTATATTACATCCCAGAACAATCCCTTTCAATGAGGACATAGTTTTAAGGACTGTCTATTTCACTTAATTTCAAGCTATAATGTTTTTTCTGAGAAGGATGTTATATTCTATGTATATTAGGTTTTTATATAATGTGTTTTTTGCCTCTGTTTGCTCTCCACTGCCACAAAAGGATTATATGCCCTAAGGAATCATTCGCATCCTCTCTGGGGTTCAGACAGCGCACAATGTTTGAGTCAACTGCTGCAACAGTTTGGCTTGCTGAGTGTGTCATGAACTATATCTTCAAAGTGTGGCTGGTCTAATTATTGGTTCCCAGCCTGATCCATCATGTATTTGTACCTCATCCAAATAGGCACAACATTGTAATAAAAAGTAGTTAACAACTTTTAATGGACAAAAAAAAGCTGCAGTGGTTTAAGACACCACAATTGTCCTTTGTGTAATTGTAGTCAGAAAAAACATCCTGACCAAATCTTGCCAGTACATTTTAGGGAAACGTTTTCTTACTTCACTGATTGAGTTAGGTGCAGGGCAAATGAAACAAACGCACGAAAAGGGGGAAGTTTTACTTTCAAAGTCAAGGTAAAAGATATGTTAAATACTTGGTGGCAAAATATCCATCCAATCCATTTTCTATACAACTTGTCCTATGAGGGTTGCGGGGGAAGCTAGAGCCAATCCAGTGGGTTGCCAGCACATTACAGGGCTGACACACAGATACAACATTCACTCACATTCACCCCAAGGCAGTCTCTAATAAACCTAACCCCAACCTGCATGTCTTTAAAATGTGGGAGGAAGCTGAAAGCCCAGGCGAGACAAAATATGAATCACAAGAAGAAGATTAATTATAGAGGATAGAGACAAGCTGAATAAACCTTTATATTTACATGGGTACAGTATATGATTATGTGCAGCACTTGTGGCAGGTTAAAATAGTATATGTGTGAGTTTCTCTTTGTGCTTTAAGTTCCTCCACAAACATGGCTGCTTTTATATATATTTAGATATATACTTTATTTTCTATTTTTAAATTTTGATATTCTATTTTATAATATTTATATTTTATTTTTTAGGTTGTAATAACTTGAGCATTGCTAGAAGAGAGCCTGCGACTGCTTAATGTTATTGTTGTGCATTTGACAATAAAAAATCTTAAATCTTGAATCTTGAATCATTAGAGTATCATCTTCACCAAGGTGCTTGTGTGCCTGGTTTGCAAAGCCTTTCTTTCTACAAGGCTTGTGTCGATCCAAAGTGGGAGGTAGAACGCCAAGATGCTGACCATAGTCCATAGTATTTGGTCTTTTGAGTGTAAGGGTACAGTGGAATCCGCTTATAGTGATCACGTTTTTCCAGGGCCAAAATGATCACTATAGACAATTTATTAATATAACCAAATGTTGTAGCTTCTGTATGATAG
The DNA here is from genome assembly GCA_038501795.1 of Pseudopleuronectes americanus. NCBI lineage: Eukaryota > Metazoa > Chordata > Actinopteri > Pleuronectiformes > Pleuronectidae > Pseudopleuronectes > Pseudopleuronectes americanus. The sequence goes on from CM076723.1 coordinate 4,890,449, forward strand.
TCGCAACTTGAGGTAAAGTTCACTTTTAGCATGCTAACCATCTGGCACATCTCTTCCCTTTCTGAGATTGAGTCACTGTAGCTTCAAGTCTGTCTAGAAGAAGTACTTCTGCTCAGAGGTTCTATTATAGCCTCTTATCTTGCAAACGCAATGATGGTGCAAACCTTCGGCAAAAGACCATTATCATCACCCACCCCCACAGTTGGAGGCAGAGAAAACTTAAAAATATAACCTTTTCGACCATGACTGTATATACCGTACACTGACTGCATCTACAAAGACTATATCCAAGGCATCTTTTATTACCTTATTAACTGACTGCAGTGCTTGCGTAGGAAATGGTTTCTAAATCAGTATTATTTCCCTGCCGTCACTGTCACAGCTATATCCATGTATTAGTTACATCTTTGATCTTCATTTCACGCAACAGATTTAGAGAATAAATAACTGCAGCTACTATTCCTACATTTATATGAAGCTTTGTGTTCAGTTGTTTCCTCCGTGACCACTTTTGACTTTGTTGTTATGCCTTACACCCACCTAGAACCTAATAAGTGATGAAAAAGGCATCTGGCAGCTGATTGAAGATTTATACTGTCGTTTGTCACCTTGATTTGACTCTTTCTGAGATAACAGGGAGACCGTTTCACACTTACATTGGAGTTTAATCATCTGCAACATAGAACATCATGTTTTCCCCAGTCAGCCTACTTAAGAAGTTTATTAGAAATTACAAAGACACAAAGACTGTGAGGGAGGAGGGAAACTGTAAAGTTAAAGGTTCTACGATCCTATGTATCAAAGTATCTCTATATAGACAATATGTGAATCTCAGTAACTGCATGAAAAGAAGAGTTTGTGTCAGTAAGTGTCACAAGAAATGTTTATATTTTGTCACAACATTCATGAGTTTAAAAAAACAGGATTACCACAATGACTCCACCATCCAGTCAACAACAGGGAAAGGGTCACATTCTTCCCCTCTTTTCCAGAATTTTGCCGCTAAATATTTGTTTTACTCTTGAACTGGAGATTAAAGAGGCAAAGAGCTAAATCAGTTAATCACGCTCCACAGTTGTTTTCTAATCAGTTTTGTACTTGGCTCAAAAGCTTGTTTAATCCCTTCATAAATTAATGTCATGAACTTGGAAACCCTCAAATCCGCTCAAACACACCCTGTACTTACCGAAAGAAGGGGAGGTCAAATAGGAAATACTTCCCTAAATTGTGTATTTTTATAGATATGGGACAAACACTGCAATGACCTCAGTCACTGTGAGTCCTATTCCAAATTAGCACCCTTTAATAGGTGTGACTGTGAGTCTGGGAAGATCGCTACATCCGTCCTGGCACAGACCTAAAATAACAATCCGAAGGGCGAGAGGGCAGATTTCATTTCCTTTGGTTTCTAATGGTGTGCTTTCTTATTATTTAATGAGCACCTACCCCACTGTGCTGGGAGGGCGAGAGACAAGATTATGAATACATAAAAATGAAATTGATTTCCCTGTTGGTAAAACTAAATGAAAGTTGTTATAATAACCACATACGGGAGAGAGAAATAAACAGAGAGGGAAAGACACAGATTACCAATTAGAATCTGTGAAAGGCAACACAAGAGCTGTTCAGGTGAGGGCAGCCTGGAAAACACACACAATACCTTAACTGTACTGCACAACACAGAGGAATCCCATTAAATACAACAAACACACGCGTTACCCAGCATGATTAACATGATACAGTCCAGTTCTATGTAATGCAAAACACACTCACAAAGATAAATGAAGATTCTTTTTTTTATACTTAAGCAAATCTTTCGTCTCTGACATGCAAAGGCATTTGTTTCTCACACACTGGGTGCTTGGCCGGGTATTGTTAACAATAAAGTCTGTTTCTAGTTCTTTGGTAACATTTATTGCCTCCAGCAATCGACACTAACTTGTGTCATCGATTAAGGCAATTTGTCAAATCAGTTAATTAATGTAAACATGAATTGGGAGGTATAGAGTTAGCAAGAAGCCAGCTCCTCAAACATCTGCATCCTCCTACTCAACTCTGCCTTAAGGTTGGGAACATTTTTCCTATCAAGGGCCATTTAATTTTAACCAATCCCTTGCGGGACATAAGCTACTGAACACATATCGCCTCTGTACTATGTGAGCAGGAACGGTTCCTCATTTTGGCCATGCGTCTGATGTGAGATGATGGTGACGATGAAGACACTTCTTACAGTCGTTTTGAACAACTTACTCAAACAAATCCACACCTTTGTCTCTGCTATGCATTTCCCCCTCATATTTAACTAGAAAATGACGAGTTGGTGGTATTTGTTAAGTAGTTTTTGTCATCCATAAGCTATAAAAAGAATACAGTCTTTCAGGGTTTTTTCGATATGTGCCATATCAATAATATGCTCTGCTGTGGTTCTTTGATACAAACATAAACTTTGGACCTGTTTCATTTGTGTGGTTCCCAGCAGCTCCACTAGCAACTGGGCTCATTCACAACTTCTCCTTCTGAGTGACGTTTCCGCTTCTTTTCTTTGAGCTCACTCACCGCAAAACATGTCTTAGTCTGAATGTGTTCTGTTTAAAGATTATTGTTGGATACAAAACTCTGTAAATAAACCATCCATTCAATCCATGGGTATTTTTCTGTGAAACTCAAGTTGGCACTTGACTCTCTTGCAATCCTGCTCCCACCAACTAGGCACACTGGGCTATTATACTCTAATCTGTTAATGTATTTGTCTCATTATGCACCGCCTCATATTGTGCAGAGTTTATGAAAGCAACTGTAAAACTAATTTGTTAGTAACTAAGACTAAGCGACACAATACAATTGATTGGAAATAGTAATTTCTCAAATTATTCATGGTGGAACCAAGATCCCATCAGTATGGTTGCCCGCATTGTTAAGTATTAGGCCTACATCGTTTGAAATGATGGAGGATTTATCTCACAATACAGAAAATTTCTAACATTGTACGTGTTGGAAATGTCATACAGTACCAGGATAAAGAAAAGCCTAAGGGTGTCGCTTCCTGTAGCCAGCAGGTGGCGCTGTGATTTTAAGTCATGATTTCTAAGTAGATGTCATCAGGCCAGGACTCTTGTTATTTTGTCACGCCCATTCCTTAAAGTCATATAAATATCTTCAGGGGGGTACTGTTGTTACAAAATGTATTTTGAGGGAGACTGAAGCATGAACACTGAAATTAAAGCAAATTCTTGTTTAACAGCACAGTAATCTTATGACATTATCAATGTCTTGAGACACTTTTGACACAGTTTGACATGGTTGCAGTCAGTAATGAGGAGGAATACTTCCAAGCGTAAGATGTTCCAAAAACCAGACATTTCCTGTTGCCACAATGGGGCACTGTGCTTTTTATTCATAATTTCTGTGTAGATGTCATCAGGCCGGGACTATTGTCTTATATGTCTAGTTTGGAAACGATTGCACCAAATATGTCTGAGATACAGAACATCGTGTTTTGATGGCGTTTAAGCAAACTTTTACGTCATGCCACGATCACACCTGGGATGAAACTCAGAATGCGAGGTCGTTTTTATCCCCATCTTGTTGTGATGAAACTCATGTCCATATGAAGTTGATCTGATGAAAACCCTGGGACAAGTACGTCATAGAAATAGTTTGAAAACGGCCAAAATGGCCACTAAATCCAAAATGGCTGGTTTCCTGTTGAGTTTCTCCTATTGCACCTCATGACTTTTTTTTTGTCTAGTGATGATACACTTGGGCTGCGATTTTTGTGAAATGTGTGAAGGGAACAAGGGACCTTTTTCTTTAAGTCAGCACTGAATTGGAAAAGAGGAGAATAGTAGGGAGCTGCAGGAACAATGAATATTTTGTCTAAAGCCTGAAATATGGATCACTTTAAAAAGGCCCACGAGACACAAAGAAATAGCTTCAGCATGGACACCCACATGCTCGAAGTACTGGTGTATGAAATGGCAAACCTGTGGTCTGTGCGCCTATCAAGGGGGGAGGACGCGTTGAAAAAGGTGTGCAAGGCTGCTCCGAGGGATTTCTAAATTAAATTTGTACTATCAGATTAAATCAAAGTAACAGTTATTAGATAATCAAAAGCCTGTATTTAAATCTATTTAGAGAGATAACTTTCTCGCAGCTAGCTGGCAGGCTCGTCCCAGCTCATCCTTGTTTGTCCTGCAGTCAACAAAAAGGTGTCGATGACTAATCAGTGTCAAAAAGGAAAAGTAGGGGAAGTGTCTTCAGAGTTACCCTAGCTTAAGTTTTATTGAAGGACAGGACTCGAACAGAAGCTTGTATGAAGCGGCGCAAAATTAGGGGATGCAAGGAAACAAAACACCAAGAGACTTGCTGGAGGTCAAGGTTTTTTTAAAAGGAACTTTTTCAAAAAGTCAAATTCACACAGTATTGAATGGAGCAGTCAGTCAATTACCCAGAGCCACAGAGGTGTCACTTGAATGTTCGCCAAGGCTTAAAAGCCTCAAAATATTGGAAAACGGGTAATCACACTCAAACTGTGTGAACATTTTAGAGAGGCTGTGGATAAAGTAAAAAGAGGAGCTAAGGAGTATTCTTTTTTACATTCAAGTGAAGGAACAGTATCAGATAAGTCAGTGCTCATTGTTTATGTGCTATTTATTGACTGTGATGAATTGAAACACAACTTTTACATTTTGTTGTGCAAAAATGCATTAAACAAAACCATTAAAGGGTGTGCCTTTCTGCATTCAATAAATTTGGTTATCAAAATAAAATAATGAATGTTAATATAAAAAATATTAATATTAAATAATAACTTGAATTGATTAAAGTTACCTCGGGGAACCAACCTTCAAAAGGGAAAAGGCCAATTTATTGATTAAGTCTCATAATAGTACTAACTACAAATTGGAAGTCTGATTAACAATTAAAGTAATAACTATAACCAAAATTACCATATAGATAGTTAGCAAAGCTAAAGAATATAGAGTTCTTGACAGTGTAGAGGTTGGCAAAATTCAGTTATGCAACATTAATGAAATAACATTTCTCAAAGAAAAACATTTGTTATTTAGATAATAAAGTATAAAAACACAAATTACTAACGATGTACTTACTATATACAGATGTGTATGTGAGTCTGCGTGTGTGTGTGTGTGTGTGTGAGATTGAATTTCAAAATGGCGGCTGGCCAATTACTAGATAACAGTTACATCCTCGCAACATTTTGTTGTCACTTAGAACAGTGCATGTGTTTTATGGATTGAGTCAATGTTTTATGACATCAATCATTTCATGGCCGAAATGCAAAAACCTTTAGTTGATGTGTTTTGGATGAGAATGACAAATAAGACGCACACGTTGACTCAACAATTAATGCAGGTTCCTGAGTCTAACGTCATGGAGTCCAAAATAAGTCTGTTGGTTTTGTGTGAGTACAGAGTTGGAAAAATGTCAACAATTTGTGATGGCACTGTGCGTACCTCTCTATAAACTGAGTTTACCTGACACGCAATCACTGATTTGCAATTGTAAAGCTTTACAATGAATGTATGTAGACTGGATATGATCTAAATCTCCTCTGGAGAAAAGATATTCATTATGCAAAATAAAAACAAAGAAAACAGGTTCCACGCGACATCAAAGAATTATAAACAAATACCCATACATATAAAATGTATAATAATAATGGAGCTCAATGTTTGCAGAGCCTTTAGAGATGTTTTAAAGTGATATAACTTGTATAATATTCTATACAACACTGGTTATGATAAATATTAGTTAAAGCAACATGTAGGGAGAGTAGAGGTTAATTGTTTGGGACATTTTGCTGTGTGGTACGCCAGCATTTATCACAGCTGTGATGGAAGTTTTCTGGAAACTGGTAAAAGGTGAACTCAGGCAGCAGCTGATTTCTTATGCAGAAGAGTTTAATGCAGACTTGATGCATCAATGAGATCAGAAGGTCAAACAATATACAACATGAGTAATTGTCACCCACAATTGTGAAGTTGTCTCCCTCAGCATCTGCATATATCTTTGTGGCAGTAGACCATGCCACGGGGATTTCAACACAGCAGCCAGAGACAAACCATTCAGGTTTTATCAAATACAAACATAAATTCAAATCTTAGACTCTGGAGACTCTCCGACACAGGAGAGTCTCCAGAGTCAGCTCACACGCTCTCTTTTAAGCGTGAGGACCAATCAGCCAACAGCTCTCACCTGTGCTGATTGATCCTCTGTGGTGCAGGTGAAGGGTGCTCTCTCATCCCCCTCACCGCCACAATCTTCTTCTGCTTGTGACATCCATTTAAACAGCACGGCTAGAATTACTGGCATTCTCTACGTTACATGTAGGTGTTTGCATCTTATTGGTTAGTTATGCCTAAAGTATGCATTCCCAAAGCCACTGATTTAATATGCAAAACATTTAGTTTGGTGCCTCTGTGCCTGGGGCATCTGAGTTAGATATATAGAAGTCCATGAGCGTGGACACTACAATGTACTGTTAGTTGGCCCTTTATCTATAATCAGACCTCTGGTATTGCTTGGAGAGAGAAGGGAGTGTATGTGCACCAAGACAGGGTCTACTCTCATAATGGTGTATGTTAATGAGGATGGTCAAAATGTAAACACTATTCTTTCGTGTTGAGTTTCTGGATTGCCAAAGCTAAATTATCATTGTGTTATTTCTCTTTCCAGGTGTCAAACATATTTGTATACCATTCTAGTCTATACATTATACAACTGAAGACATTAAGCATTTGCACTGGTAATTATAACCTTGAAAGTGGATTTTAAGTTTACCATAAGCACCACAGAATTCACAAAGTGTATCCATTTCTGCAGTTTTTGTTGCTTCTGGCACTTAGATGTTTATGTTAGGCACACATGTCAACTGGCATGTGAACTAGTAGGACATTCCCACTACAGGATGGTTTAACACTGTCCCATTGGGCCCATTCCCCGTCTTGCTGCTTTAGGATATTTTTCTTGTTTTTCTCTGCCATATTTTCCTGCACTTATGTGATACCTTCTACTTTGGCTATGTTATTATTCACGGCCACTTTTTGCTGCATCGCTGTCTATTAGAATCAAAGCATATCATTGAAGCTACTGAGCATTGTGACGTGAGAGGCCTTCTATACTGGCCTCTGCGCCATAAACCATTATACCGTCTAGTGGATTATTGCTGAAGGAGAATACCATAAAAGATATGTTGAGAAAAAACAACCTCTGAGACCCACACACAACATGCACTGATCAAACAATAAGTTAATAAAATCCTATCAGACACCACAGCACACAAAGGATTGGGGACTAAGCAGGGAGATACGTAACAGTAAGTATTAGCGCATAACAAATATCTACATGTCCTGTTATAAAATCCCAGAGAGATGGAGAAGACACAATCAGAGATCTCTCTTATAAAAGCTGTTAAGAACTTCTAGTGGCTCAAATGTAAACCATTAGAATTTGACAGGGACTGGGCTCTATAGAGCTGGAACAGGTGTCTTGACAGTGTTTTAAGCGGAGACACTTCAGTGCAATTTTTTGCTTTTGTGGTAATGCTGCTGTGCCACGACAATGCTCAATGAGAGTGAAGGCTGAATGAGTCAGAAGGGCTGTCTTTTTTAGTGTATCATATTTTAACAGCGTATGCTGTAATATGCATATACTTTTTACAGAAAACATGTGAAGATGGATAGTAAATATATGTTTGTGTGTGTGCGGGGGCTGGGGCACGGCATAACAGTGTAATTTAGTTAATTTTCACCATGCATGTAGCTGCCGTGTGAAGATGGATTTTCATTAGACACACAGGACAACATATCATAATAATGAAGGAGAAATTATTATCAGTTAAATGTTGCTATAACAACAGAGCGGCATGCAGTGATTAACCAGAGACATTGTTGAAGTTGTCAATATATAAAAAAGAAATGCATTATAAAACACTCCTAGAAGCTGTTATTGCTGGTGCACCTTGCAATAGTGGGCCCATATGCATAGGGTTGAAGTGACTCTTGATTACTTGATTAGCCCAGTGACTTTCCTTGCTCTTCAAGTCATCTCAAAATCCCTTGTGACTGACAAGAGCTAAAAATGAAATGTTCCTAGTGCAAAGTAATGTCTTGTCTTGTCTATGTTATTTATATGGAGCTCCACTGTCTAAAGACAATTAGAAAAGTAAAGAGTGATCTGCACCGTTGCAACAGGATGACATGTTCATTCATCACTATGAACACACATTTTCATTTACTTTTAAACCACACTTCTGCTGTAAATATTCAAACCAGATATGAATTAATCTACAAGTAAAAAATTGTCCTCAACAAATAAAAAAAATACTGCTATTTAAGAACCACTGGCAAAAAACATTGTGGTTAATCTAAGGTTAAGTGGCTCAAGCACACCTCCACATGCAAAGAAGTGGACTCAATAGCCATTCATCCTACAATCAATTGCTTAAGACACTGCTACTGTCAAGGTTTGGAGCAATAAATGGGCAATCACAGAAGTGAGGCTGTAAAGAATCAGTCAGTGTTTGGAATAGAAAAATAAATCGCTGAATCAACTAGCCTATGAATTGAAAGTTAATAAGCAAATAGTTTCATTCTTTTATTTAACATTTCTGAAAAATGCGTCATCTTGTTTTAGCTTCAGGGCTTCTTTGTTTTATATGATGTTAAAGGTAGAGTTGGTAACTTGTTTCTGAAAATCTTTTTTTCTTCTTTGTGGAAATCCTCCTCATGTCCCCATAGCTATCCATAATTTAAGTTGAAAAGCAGCTGGTAGCTGTAGTAAAGAAATTAAATGATTAGTGCGGTACCTGTCTGTCACCAGCTGATCTACCTGCCTGTTGGCACCTTGGCCCTAAATATATGCACCGCTGAAGCAGAGATGATAGCCAGAGGTTCTAGCAACCAGTGCTCTCTCATATGGGTGTAGATGATGGGAGGGGGTGGAATGTATCAGTTGCAATTTTTCAAAATGTAGGACGTTCTTGCTTTAAACTCAATGTATTTGGGTTTTGGAGAGTTGGTCTGACAAAATAAGCAATGTAAGGATGTGATGCTAAGAAAGTGGGTACAAGAAGTAGGATAATTCCTCAATTTCATCACAAAATGATTATTGAACATCACATATTAATGTTCTATAATTGCATCTACAGTTTTTCCTTATTCTGTCACTCATCCGTCTCAGTGCATCTCTAAAAGTGATCGACTGTATAAAGCATCACAATGGCTGTTCTCTTGACTGCGGAGCTGTTGAAGGTTTACATACTTATTAATGGATCTGCTTGATATGATGCCCGTTCATCCAAAAGCATGTTTGTTCCTGTGTTTCTCCAACACTGACTGACTGCTAAATTGTGTGAGACTGACTGAGGGTGCGATGTTTCTGTCTGCATTAGAGTGTGGTTTTACAACTAAGTATTGCTGGAATGAACTGAGTGTACTGGTGTGTGAAGTGTTTAAGAGGTGTCAGAGAAACATAACACTATGGACCTCTCACATACTCCCCTGTTCTATTCATCTGTCAGCCATCTGTTAACCAATTACTAATTCAGATGATTCCAGCTCTTATCTCTACCCATCATTGTCTTCATCAATCCATTTCTCATTCTGGTTGCTATAAGGGAGAAATAAAACTTTGTGGCCTCTACTAATTTACTAACCCCTCCTCCAAACCCCATCGAACTGTCCAGCGGGTGTCTCTGTCTCATCCCTGAGGATAAATTGAAAGCAGAGGAAATATTCCATTCTATCTTGGAGGATTTAGAAGACCACCCAGAGTTAATGAGGTGTTTTAAAACATAGGAGAAAAAGCAGAGCAGACAATGATAGAAGAGCGTTATTTACGGGGAGAGTATAGGGTGTGTGTGTGTGTGTGTGTGTTGAAGAAAGTGATTGATGATTTTTTTGTGAATAGTGAGTTTTTAAGTGATTAACTTCCACAGATTCTCCACAACAGTTCCATAGACACTGGTTTAGTCACATTAATTAAACCCTAATTATATTTATGTATGACCAACACCCATCTCCACTTACATTCAGTTAGCAGTTTATCTGGTACACCCAAGCAATGCAGTCTAATACAACCAGCCTGCAATATATCTTCACTTCATGAAGCTTATTAAATTGTTTTAGGGAGGGGTTTAGTCAGCTCTATTTGGTGGTGGTGTTGAATAGTAGGTTACTGTGTTACATGTAGAGGGATTTATATTATTTAGCTGAATGTCAATGTCACTGTGAATGTCTTGATGGAGAAGTTATGAAAGGGGAATGAAAGGAATTTCATATGATATGAATCTGAAAAGCAAGTAAGTCCATCTAGAGTTAAATTATACAATAAACAAAAACTTACATTCATTAGTGTGATTTTTGTATGACGTTTTTTAATGGTAAAATCATAAATTACTTTGTAAATAGCCACCATAGACACCCTGAATGTAATTGAACAATACATTTTCTTGGTGATGAAATCAATTTAATGTGCGAACAACCTTCAGGAAAGGGAGAACATAATTCCAATACATTGTCAAACAATATACAGCAGACAAACTTGCACAGCAAAAATAAATGATCTACATGGAATATAGACAAGCTTATCAACTGGAGCTTGTATACACTACTAACTGCCCTCAGTAACTATAGAAACAATCCTATGTATACGTTCATGAAACAAGAAATGGAGGTTTACTGGCACTACAGTAAAAGTGGGTTAACGATGACAACATGACTCCCTCCTAAAAATAAAGCCAGTGTCTTAATCCCCACTTGGTGGCTGCCTGCAGTGTGGGTCATAAATCTTGGCTCCTCCATGCTAGTGGGTGGTAAATGGACTAAACTAAAAAGTCAAATTTAGGTGTCTACTGCTTTCACGGCCTCTGGTGAAAGCAGTAGATTTTTTATTTTTATTTAACGAAATTTTGTGATTTTTTTTGGGGGGGGGGTTATTTAAAATAAACAATTTATTCGTTAATTAAAAAAAATTGCACCGATGTCACTACAGATATGATGACGGAAATGGCAATAGAGTTTTTAGTTCTGTTGTGGTGATCTCAGGGTATTCTGCCGTGACTTTAATCCAGGACACCGGCAGAGTTGTTTTCTCAAACTTTTAAGGCGATTCACCTGGTTTGTTGACAAATGGGTCCGACAAATACCGTGTTGGTTTGTGTTCAGCGAAAAAGTGACGTGACCGAGACAAGCATCTTGAAATGCATGAGTCATAAAGTAGAGGATCTGGTCTTTTTTTAAATAAAACGGTGTTTTATTTTGAAAAATGACCGGATAACTAGAGATGAGCCGGATACTCGGCTGAAACGAGTATCCGGTACGGATATAGCACTTTTGCCGAGCACGAGTATTATACGAGTAATAAGAGTCAATATTTGTGCTCGGACTTAATGAAAATCCTCACACAGCGTCACAGTGCTCCTCCCCTTCACACACCGCTCTGCTCACTCACTCACAGAACAGCTGTCTGTCTCTCAGTCACTCAGGTTCGCGGGTCTTTTCCATTAACGTTTAGGGTTTATTCAGCTTGAAGTTTGTTTTTATTTCAGTTTGTACTTACTTATTAACCAGTAGAGTTCTGTTAAACGTGGGTTCGTTCAGACGTGGTGCTGGTAGAAAGCGACTCGCGTTGCGTCTCTGCCTGCGGCGGCAGCTCCAGAGGCAGCTCCGACTGCGCCGGCTGCCGCGGCTCCCGAAGGGGAGCTTCCGCGAGCAGCCCAGCCCGAGGCTGATATTGGCGGGGCTCCGCCAACAGAGCCTCTCGCTCCTCTGGATGAGACTGAGGTGGTACAGGTAGCCTCCGAAGCTCCGGAGAGTCCGCTCCCGGAGGTGGGAGTTCAGGGGGGAGGCCCCCCTGTAAATAAACAGTACTTTACGCATTGAGCGTCTGACTACTCTCTAGCGTCTGGCTATTCTCTCGCTCTCTCTCTCTCTCCCTCTCTCTGCCGGTCGTTGGAGTTTTTTTTATTTTTTTTAAACCGTCAGTTGGCTCTAACCAGTTTTATTTTACTTCACGCACTGAGTGTCTGACACTTTCTAGGTAGTAATGTGTGATGGCAGTTTTTAATTACATTACAGGACAGCACAAACAGTTACCAATTCTGGTAGCTTTAATTCTTTACCCAGCTGCGGCCGGGGGCTAATGCCGAACCACTGACAGATTCGAAGCAAGAGCTATGAACAATGAACTCACAATACATTTATACAGTTTCAGACCCTCCTCACACGGAGGTAGAATGTTGTCCAATCAGCTCTCTTCATTGTCATGACCAAGATGACCAATCCCGTGGTCTGCCCCAGCAGAAGTAGATCTTCTTTGAAGTACCATCACACAATGAATGTTGATTCTGACCAGACTAGAAGAACTGCTTCTTGAGTCTAAAACCTGTTTCCCAGAGACCCCCGTCTCTGGTCATAACACCTATAGCCACTCTGCAACATCTGTTCGATTGGCCCCTGCTGTTAAACCTTTGTTATAACAACAGGGAGATGTCTCCAACAAATACACATCTTGGCAAAGGAAAGTCACAGATTATCTCAGAGTCAAACCTGCAGAAACATATCTAATATAATATTCATATATACTTGTCATTCTACCATTAAACATATCTAAATATAAAATCTCCCGTCACAAATGGTATAACAAATATTACAAATTAAGCTACACACACACACTCCCCCTCTCTCTCTCTCTCTCATGATCAGTGATACAGAATAATGAGTGATACAGAGAGTATTTCAGCTGACACTGAACCACCAGTCAGAGTTTGCTTAACCTTGCAGGACAGTGAGGGTGGCAGTAGCACCCACCTTTCCCCCACTGAGACCAATATTGCATCTGGTGATGGAGGTCCTCCTTCACCAAAGACCAAGAGGACTTCTGCAGTATGGGACTCTTTCACTGTGTCTGAAAATGATCCCTCCATAGTTCGTTTGCTATTGGGATCAAAATCATTGATACGAAAGGTCAATGCTGATGCTGTCCTGTAATAGTTTTCTAATCAGCAATCAATATAACAATTTCTGATCAACCCATATCAATTGCATGCTTAAAATAACATACTGGTTAAAGCCCTGCCCGTTTCAAGACAACCCGGCCTACTTCCGGGTTAAACCACACCCACTTCCGGGTTAGGTCCCGCCCATTCCGGATACGGATACAGATAATTCATATGGTTAACAGATACAGATACAGATACAGATAATGCTGTACTTGCTCATCCCTACGGATAACAGATAAAACAGAAAAAATGTAAATTGTTTATTCTTTCTGTGCGGCCCGGTACCAAATGACCCACAGCCCGGGGGTTGGGGACCACTGGACTAGAGGACCACCCATTGGTGAGTTACAATTATTGTAACTCCCTATATTGTGAAATCCCCCAGTGATTCTTATGAGCACTGACAAGATTGAACTCTGGGTTCAAAAGGTGATGGCGATGCCATAATAAATTGTAGGTCATGACCATTAATCTTTGCCTCACATCTGCCATTTAACTGTTTCAAGATGACTTGACAGATAGAGAACAAAGACAAGATGTGAGTTACTTCAATCATTTGGCAACAAAGTTCATTCCTCTTAACAGGATTTTTTAATTAAACCTTTAAAATGGATGCCCTTTACAGGCAAGCAGCAGCTTTGCACTAAATAAATGGCTGTGGTGTTTTTCTCAAATACTGCACCTCTCATGTGGTGGTTACAGTGGTGCGCTCAGACCACACCTTTGAAACCAGTATTAATGTCAATGTTTGGAGTAGGATGGCCACTGCTTTATATTCAAGCAAATGTTCTACTTCAGCATTTTAAATCAAAGCTCATTGACAATGACTAATTTCCACTGCAGAGTGCCCTTTGCAGGCTCCTCACAGACTATATGGAGCTCAGCAGAGCAATGCAAGCTTAGCTTTAGAAGAAGTGGAAAAGTTATTATTGTGCTTCCCACAGCAGATGAAAATCTGCCCCACTAGTGGGAGAGCACCGACCTCTTTCTTTCTCTGATATCCATCTCTCTACTGTCAAACAATGTAGAATCTTTGAGTGCGGCAGCACAAGTTATCTCCATACATGCTGTGATAAGTGTGAACACACTTTAAGAGTTTGAGGAAAACAAAACCAATATTACTTCCCTTATGTCCTTATGAACGAATAGCTCTTTAAAGTTGTGATATTATTAACCATAAATTTGAATTTATACAAACATAAAATCCCTATGAACTTAATAGCTTTTTATCTTAACAAAATAACAAACTCTTTATCGACGGCTGCATATAAACATATTCAACTTAAATTAAAATTTGTCACTTTTAAACCAAATCATATTATCATAAACATAACACAAAATGATTAGTGTAAATCAAACACAGTCTAAGTATGGGCATACTTTGCTCCACATATTGTACAATTAAAAACACATACACAAGTTGTAATGAGAGACCATTTTTACCCACGTCACAAAGCCAGGGCATGCTAATTTGTCGTTTACATGCTGGCTTTACAGCTAATACAACTTACAGACAGTGATGTTGATAACTTACACACACTAACACAGTTGTCCTTACACTCAGCAAAAGTATTTTTAGAATTCAGTCTATAAGTATAAGTACCTCAAAGTAAAAATTTGGACTTTCAAATTTTCTGCAAAGTTTGGTAAGAATTTGAGCTTGTTAAAGCCCTCAAAAAAGCCAATTCATTTGCCTGAAAAAAATTAATAATTATAATAATAATCCTCACAATTTCAATAGGGCCTCACTGTCTGTTCGGTGCTAAGACCCTAATAATGACAATAAGAGACAATATATCCAGAAACCTTGTGCCCTTCTCAGGCAGGTGCTAAATAACTAAAGGTAATGTTTTTTCATTCATTTGCGTGGCCCACCTGCTATTTTATCGATCAGCTTTTGTTTACCCGGAACTACCTTTTCAAAATAAAATTAATCTATTTCTCCTACAGTCAGGCTGGTGATTGGATTGGAGACTGATGGACCTCACTTTAAAAGGTCAACAGCCAATGCCTGTTTGGCTTCTCATTTTTCCTGGCTCCCAACATGACTGTACCTACCAGTGCAATCTGTGAAATCCTGTGATCACCGTGTTGTCAGATTATCCTGTTGTTCAACCCGTAAATACTCTTCTAAAAAGAGCAGTCCTGGTTACTTTTGGTTGAAATATATAAATTGTTCTAGATTGTTTTTTGTTAATTCTGTTAATTAGGCTTTTAGTGAAATACCTAGTTAACATTTTTCATCACAAAAAAATCCTTTATATCCAGTTAGTTAAATCAGCAGGGCCGGCAGAGAAAGCGTTTTATACAAGTGAAATTAAAATACTACACACTAGGACACATAATATCCAAAATACAGGTCTAAACTGGCTGCTATTAGACAACTTGCCATGGCTAGATCAGCAGACATCCGTCAATCTGGTGTATATGTAATATTGAATAGAATCAAAGAAGACATGGATGCATTGTCCAATGGTGTTAAAATGCAAACTAGTAACGTAGAGAAAATGATATATGGTGCTATGGTCTCTCTCTGTGGTGACACCCTGGCACAGCATGAACTAGCAGGTTTTAAGAGGATGTAGGCTTTGCCTACAGTAAGTGCAGACGTTGAGTGGTCTTTCAACGATATGCAGTCACACTTCAATGAGGATGCATATACTACAAGAACGTTTGGGAACCATGTCAGACAGTGTGATAAAATAGAAAACGCAAACACAGAACTGCTTCGCAAACAGCCTGAGAACAACATATTGATTCAACCAAAGCAGCAAGTTGAATTCCCAGCCTTTGATATTATAAAACAAACTCTGCAAGACATTATGCATGTAATTCTGCTCGGCATAGCCCCATCGGAAATTTAATGTGTTTTGAAATATCTTGTTCAGTCAGGACAGATACATCTTGACACAGTGAATTCTGCTATTCTTGGTTTCCCTTATTCCTCTCTAGATGTTAGAGATTGGCCATCCCCAATTTCTGTTAGTACATTAACCCAAGGGATGGTAAAACAGTCATCTGGGCAAATGCTTGTCCTATTGAGGATATTTCAATTTGTTTCAGAGAATTTGGAAGTCAATGCATATGTGCAACTGATAACTGAGGTAATAAATAATGTGTAGATGCTGTTTGCATCTGTTTTTACCATAACAACAATGTCTAGGTTTAAGTTACTAATTGAAAACAATTTTAAGCATGGGAAGGAGCTTTTTCCAGACAACAATGTTACACCTAAGCAGCATTATATGATAATAATATGACCGTCGCAGATAAAATCATTCGGTCCAATGATCAGACTTATGTATAAGTGGCTCGGGTCTTAACATTGTTTCTTTAAACAAAATTGAGAGATTTCCTAGGTTTCAATAAAGTAAACCATGATGTATCAGTGAACTGGCTTGTGACAAATGGTAATAAATAGATAACTAAGAAGTCCATGATCGTTGCCAAAGTACAGAATGGAATTTAGACTGGTGAAAAAGAAAATTCTAGGCTTTATGTTTGGAATATCAACCATTTCAAACTATATGCTTTGATAAAACTGTCATAGCTTATCAAGTTGAGGTCCCATACCTTGCACAGGCCAATGAGTTAGTGGATGCTGAAAAGTTGGTTGATTTTACATCTTATTACAGCAAAACGTGTTTGCAAGGTAAATACCATCTTGGGGATGTAATGGAATTGCACAAAAGTTCAAATTACTCATAGTGTTATCCCCATATATGAAAAGTCTTTAAAACAATCATGTAACTAACTTGTTACTAGTAAGGTAAAATATAGAATACAGTACATTTATAATAATACAATAATAACATACAATGCACCATCTGAATGTTGGCATCATATTAGCTATGTTTATTACAGGTTGTTTTAAATGTATGAGTTTAAATATATTATTGGTTCATTTAGTGGTAGAGAATTATTACATTGCATTTCTGCCTATGCCCATAACCACCACTCTAATGTAATGCCGACCTTTATATTACAAATGAGATGTTAGCACAGAGGTCACTGATTTCAATGTATACATTTTTTCTACAGGAATACTTTAATGCTGTGCTGTGTTGTAGGATCTTGCAGTGCAATATTTCCATCTTGAAACATGACCGAAACACAAAATGTTTACGTTGTTTTGCCAGCGGAACAAAATTAAAAGACACCGCTGACTTTAACGACATAGTTGACTGTACTGTACACACGTGATTTCCACCATGAAACATGACAGAAACAGGGCATCTTACCCTTGTTTTTTGTGGTCCTGGCAAAAGTTGAGGCCGGCACAAAAAAGAAGGAAACAAATAACCTAGTAAACAATAGGCACATTAGCATGAACAGGAGGGGACCTAGGATGGAAGTTAAAATGTTTTTCAAATGTGAAGATTTGATAAAACTAAGATGTTAAAATTTACTGCACTGGCCTTTAAAGACTTGGTCAAGTAGGAAAACATTTGTACATGTATGTTTTTTAAGTATTTTATTGATGTAAATTTTTACTTGCAATAAATAAACATGGCAGCTTCATGAACTTCTTTTGTTTTTTGAACAAAATGCCTGTTATGTCTACTCTGTCAAATTATCTGTCTTATGGTTGTGACCACATTTGGTTTAAAAAATTGAAAAGTTGGGAAGTTTTATCCAATCATAGCTCAGTAGCTTAATACATGGTAGATGCATAGATATAGTTTAACTTGTTTGGGGGTTAAGGTTTTATTGTTTCAATATTGGATCATGTTTTGTCCGACTTTTCAAGAATCAGTCATAACTGTGTATAAACACTGCTTTATTATCGTTTGATGCTGAGTTGCGATCCCGGAAAAGATACAGATGGAACACAAATGTAGTTGGAGCCTTAACAGTACACAACTGGCTCAAACAACTTGCTCTGGTCAGTTCTTGGTGTCACTGAATGTTCACACCTGGTGTATCATGTTGCCCTTCTTCTGTAGGTGTATATTTTTGTATATATATAGTTTATTTTTTAGTATGTATATTCTTTTTTTTAATATAAAAAAATGTGAGCTTTGTAAGAAGAGAGCCTGTGACCCAAGCGTTTCATTGCCAGCGACTTCTATTTGTTATTTGTGCGCACATGACAAACTCTTTATTATTTTGGAGTTTTGGTTTTATTTTGGATTTTTGGGTTAATGGTCTTTTCCTGGGTCTCCCTGTGTTACAGTCTGTGTTTGGATTTGTTTTCTCCCTGAGTTTTCAGTTGCTGTTTTATTTTATATTTTCTCCTCCTTGTGTGTTTTTACCTTAAATTAATTTCTTTGTCCGGTTTCCCGCCCTGGTGATTGTCAGCACCTGGTCCTCATGTTTTTCAGCTGTGTCCAATTACCCCTGCCTCCCCTGTGTATATAAGTCTGTGTGCCTCCCTTTGACAGATCATTGTCTTCATACTGCCTCACGTCACCAACCTCTATCCTACACTTTTAGGCATGAGAAAAGAAAATTTATATCACACATTGGTGGACAGTTTTGGAGGCTTCATCAGCCCACTGAACTCAATTAGTCTGGCCTTTCATGTCCTCCCTAGTTATCATGGCTAGCAACTGACATATTTACAATCACATTCAAACTTCTCCAACTGCAAACACATCCAGAATTTTAAGGGGTCATGAGGGCTCCTTCTGGTCTCAAAATTGTTTCCTCTGGTATAATTTGTGTCTTCCTCTCTGTCCCTGTCTCTCTCAACACAACTACAAACTTGTGGGTAATTAATTAGTCTTTCAGCACTTCATGTGATACTAACATTTGCAGCTATTATCCAAGTAAATAAATAAGATATTTTCAGAGGGTAAATATAATTTCAGATGCACAATTAATTCTGGTATTTGACGGCTTGAAAGTAATATGTTTCCAGGAATCCGAGACAAACATGTAGCTGTGAAAAGACATGTGTATAGAACGGGATTATATGTTAGTGTACATGAAAGTTTTTCAAGCTGTCACGTTTTTGAACCATTAGCCAAAGGGTGCTGACACTGAGTTTTACATCACACTTTTCTTTGCTTTCTGAAATTCATCCTGACAAAGTTTATTGTCTTGAATGTAATGGTAATAAGAAGAGTAACGATAGCATCTTTAATGTGGTGTTATTAAAGAGTTATCTGGTTATGAATATTTTTCCCATGTAGTGCATGTGATTTGGTGGTTCTAGCTCAACGACAAGTAACAAACACACCTATATTTTATGTTTAATACTTTTTTATTGGTGTTTTTTTCAGGTAATCAATACAATTACACATCACAAATCTAATGGTTATATCCCTACCCACAATAAGAACCACCCACCCCCCATGCAGCAGAAATACATAAAGAGAGAATTTAGAATGTCTGTGTGAATATATATATTTAAAATATGCAGAGAAAAGAAAAAATAGAGGGGGGGGGGATGGTTTCCATGTATGCTCTCATAGTATGACAAGAAAGGGGTCCAGGTAAAAGGTCAATGCTCTGTATGAACCTTTCAGAGTATATCTGAGAGAGAGAGACCATGGTCACATACAGTGCTATCTATCGCATATCCCACGCATAATCAAGTAGCCGCCGTGTCCTTCTGGACCAAGTACATCAACAGAAAGAGGAAGCAATCGCAGTGATTAAGCATTTAATAGGCGCTGCAAACGGCCCCTCCCTCGGTCGGCCGACTCAACGGGCTTACTCCCTCCACCTCCTCCTCCTCCCCCTGCTGCTGCTCCTCCGCAACGGACAGGAGACGAGGCCCTTCCTGCAATATGTGCTCGATCCCGGGCTTCTCCTCCTGAAAGCCCTCGTCCTGCTCTTCCTCCTCCTCCTTGTCCCACTCCTCTTCCATCCCCTCGCCCACATTGTGATTGCAGGCCATTTCTTGCCGCAGAGCGCCGTCGCCTGTCTGGGAGTAGAGATACTACAACTCGATGCGCTCCCCTGAGTAAAAAGAAAAAAGAGAAATGTGGTTTGTACCCCACAAAAGCCTCAGAGCATTACACCTACGTTGTAGACGCAGGCGTATACCTGTGTACTGCCCAGGCTGCGTGAAGTTCTCCACCAGTGTCTTCCCCATGTACTTCTGGGTCAGCCTGCAGATGCCGCTCAGCAACTGGGCCCTGTAACAGCGCGTGGTGGAGCGCTTGGCACTGCAAGCAACCACGGCTCCGGCGGTCTTCGTTCCACCTCACCAGGCCCTCCAGCAGCTACACCTGAAAGTGGAGGGCGTTGGCAGACGTGCCTACGAGAGGATAGACAGAGGACGTCAGTCAGTCAGTCAAAATGAAAACGCTGGCTCATCCTGAAACACACACACACACACACACACACAGTACCACACACTCGGTGGAGGTGGAACGCTGCTGCGTGCTCCAAATGTCCTCGACCTTCTCTCCGCCATCTGAAGAAGAAGATAATTGAATAAATCAAGCATCCTGCCGTTGTCGTCGTTGATGTTGTATTATTTACCTTGCAGCGTCCGACGACGGAACAGCAGTCCCCGGTCAATGCACAGGACCCGAGGAGGGGCCTTTCTGGCAGGGCTGCACCAGCCCGTCCGCCATGGGCAACAGCCCTTCCCCCTCTGACTCGGTGAGGACCGACATGAGCACCTGCCCGTGCCCATTTAGCCATCCCGCCAGCTTCACCACCGGGCTTCTTGGTCATCTGAAAATGAGAACCAGTGCACTTCGCGTTTGTGTGTGTTTGTGTGCCACTTATAATATCATTTATTTGTTGTGCTTGCCTTCTTGCTGGAGTCCATTCTGAGGATGTCCCCAAAGACTGACGTGACCATGGCTTTCGTCTCCTCCAGACGGCCGAGGGCCTCCTGGGCGTAGACTGAAATCAGCCAGGGCACGTTGGGGACGGGTCTCAGGAGCGGCACCGTCACCTGCTGCGGAGCCACGCCGGGCAGCTGGAGCTGGACCAGCACTGACAGGTAGCGCAGGATCCGCAGCAACCAGTCTATGGTGTACTGCTCCAGCAGAGCGGCACAGAGGCGAGAGTCGCTGTTGCCCAAAGTCAGAGCCTTCATCATACCCAGCACCCTCTTATCGCAAGACAACCTGCAAAGGCACAAGGGGACTAATGTCAGCACAGCCAGAAACTGCCTGGTGAGCCAGGTCCAGCTGGCTTGGACATAATGACTTGGGCCCACGCTGCGTATTTCTTCTTACAGCTGCCGCATTCCAGGTATTCTGTGCCCATGAAGTACCAGCCACCGTAGTCCAGAACTCGGCGGACGGTCTTATTGAGTCCAGCGCTGGTCAGCTGCCGCTTGCAGTTGGGCCAGGACAGCTTGTAGGCCCACATCCTGTAGGGCGCCCAGAGGAAAAAACGGCGCTGGAAGAAGCTATGGGCAGAGGGGATCTGTGTGTATTGGAGCCGGGCTCCCGGAGGGATATATATATATATATAGTGTTACACCTTGGCTCAGGTGTGCAACAAGAAACAACGAATGGCACAAAGTTCTGCAGTTACAGTATTTATTCTACAGGAATAATACTGCAAACAACAAATACAAAGAAAACCTCCACATCTCCATGTGGAGGTAGACACGGTGAATGAGAGACCAGAGCCCATTGCAGGCCTCTTAAGAAGTGGTCCCCCAGATGTGCCACATCACTGCTGACCACTAGGGTGTGACTCGGCCTACAGGAGCCTGAAACACAAACACAGCAGACAACTCCGGGGTTGTCACAATAGTAACAACGAGGTTTAAGTTAAATACACTCACGCAGTGTATCCACCTCCATGGCAGCAGCGTAGAGTTCGTCGTCTGACAGCTCAATTATTTCGGCCGCAGTTGCCGCATCTTCGTTTGTGCAGAGGAGGAAAAATGAATGTGATTATTAACATTTGAACTCACTACTCATTAGCTAGGGCAGCAGGCATGTGATTATTAACATTTGAACACACTACTCATTAGCTAGGGCAGCCAAGTAAGCAAGCATCAAGCAGGCAGACCTTACTCGATGCAGGCCGCGAAGCTGTCTGCTGAGCCGGGGGAGCAGGTTGAGGAGGGGCAGCGGCCGACGGCCCTGCTGCTGACTCCTCTTTGTCCTGGCCCAGTATGTACACCAGTAAGGTGTGCATCAGCGACCCCACGTTGCACTGCTGGGCCTTAAGCTACCGCAAGTAGCTGCAGACGAGAAAAAGAACAAAGTATCGCGTCAACACGATCCTCAACTGCACCTGTGGCCGAAATACTTACGTTTGACACCCCCTGCTGGTGGACTCGTACAGGGCTTTGAGCGACATGTGGCCGTGCGCACCGTCCGGTCCATGCCCCTCACCGACACAAAGCCCTCGCGCATCCGACGCCACTGGATCAGCTGTCCCATCTGTGGGAACAGCCGGGCGTAGGAGGCGAGGGAGTCCTTGTGGACGGCAAGAGGCGACTGGGAGGTGTCCCCAGCTTCCCTCTCCTTCATGTGGGACACCAGGATTCCACAGGCATAGCCCACATCATGGCTTAGGAGCCACTTGAAGGTTTGACCCCGGTACTGGCCAAACTGGAGCTGGCTCTCACTGAGCATCAGCTGCCAGCACTCAGGGTCTCCTTCAGCCTGGAAGATGCGGGCCATGGCCTCCTCCCTCACCGCCTCTGTTACCTTCAGGGCGAATGCCGTGGTGGCCCTACGGTTGCGTTGGGCCAACAAAAGCACAGCAGATGAGGCCTAGAGGATCAGAGTGTTGGTGGAAGGAAGGCACCTGAAAACTCGACGGAAATCCATTCTACAAAGACATTAAACAGACAACCAGCAACGTTAGACTTGTCAGATTGTTGTGTTGTGATTGACAGACAGATCCATCTATTGATATTGATCCCCACGAATATTTAGGCAGGTACAAAATACAGTAGCAGCAAACAAAACAGTCACACACAAGAATATGAATACAAGCAGTCCATGGAGATAATATTGATATTTACAGTAAAAGGAGATTGAAAGATGACTGGCTGGAAGTGATAACTTGGTTACAAGCTACGTTACAGACTGGAAAATGACTGTACAGTAGATGACAGTGATGATGATACAACCAGAGATGGGCAGTATTTCTATTACTTATTTGACTAGGCCGAGCAGCCTTCTGCACTTGAGCAGAACTGCTGAGATCTGTAGCGACTGTGGTTGTACTCACAGGTCTTTGGCTGGCCGCATTGCTTACAAATGACATGCCTGCATCGTTTCCTGCTCTTTATGGGATGGCACTTCCCCTTGGAGGGGGCAGCAGAGGCGACGGCGGAGGCAGCAGAGGTGGAGGCAATGACCTGGGAGGCAGAGGTGGAGGCAACGGCGTGAGAAGCAGAGCTTGAGGCCAAGGCGTGGGCAGCAGAGGACGACGATTAGTCTTCCATGCTGCACGGGAAGGATGAAACAAAAGCAAAATCAATTGATATAGCCAGTTAAATATCTTGTTTGGCCCATTTTTGCCTGAGGGAAAGAAGCTGCCTAATAATTGTGCACACAGTGTATAAAGCGAGATGGACGGACAGAGAGAGAAACTCACCTCGCAATCACAAGTTGTAGAATGCAGTATTTTTTGGTCGAACTGCTGTCGGCAGTGGGCGGGCAGCTTCCTCTGGTCAATCTCTTGGGTTTTGCTTTGAGTGTTTCATTTTGGAAAACCGCAACCTGCGGTTCGCACTGACACTTAGGGCCAGGTGCTTTGGATCTAAGGGTTGGCTTGCTGGCTGGCGATCTGATTGGCCAGAGAGTAGGTCCAATTTTCGAAACGGGCCCCTGCAGTGGGCCCCGTCACCTAGGGCTAGGTGCTTTGGATCTGAGGCTTTTGGTTGGCTGGCTGTGTGTGTGTCTGTCTGAGAGAGAAACAGACATTTACATTTCAATGGGTTGACCTGTCCAAATTGACAGGAGTCAATGCCTCCTTATCTCACCACCTGCCTATCCTTTGTTTCGTGATTTTTTTTTAAAATAGCAACAGTGTCAACTGTGGTTATATGCATGGTTATACACTAGCACGTACACTCTCTATTATTGCATTGATTTTTCATACTCACTGTTATGCCGCCTGGTGGCTCGGAGTAGGACATAACATAAAGGCAATAGGTTTTGGGCAGCTTCGGCCTGCAGACAACCAGATGATCGACACGGTTTAAAATGATGATGTAATAAGGTCGGCATCTGATTATGGGGTGCTCCAGGTCCGGAGAACAGGCCGAGGGAAATAATCTCCACATCCGAGCACCACAGATTGTTCACCCTGCAGCAGACACCTCCTCCCTTGCTCTTCCCCGAGTTTGTTGTCCGGTCCTGGCGGTGAATGGAGACCCCCTCTGGAACAATGGCGGAATCCGGGATCGAGGGGTTCTAGCAAAGTCTCCGTGATAATAGGACTCGCTTTGTCATAGTGCAAAATTCAAAATAAAGTAGAATAAATAACAACAAAATAGAAAAAAGAGCACAGCTGTTGGAGAGCATGAGACACGGCAGCCTTCCTCGGCGCCATCATACTGCATACTACGGTCTGTTTCTGGCTCAGGAAGGGGATTCAGGAATTAAACGTCATTTTGGCATTGACAGGGGTATGCACTGAGGTATGTAGAATTATAAAGTATTTTGATATAAAAAAAACTACTTGCTTAATTAAGTTTAGATGGGCATGTCTACGTAATTCCTATTATGGTTTGGCCTGGATGTGTAAGGCTTCAGTGTTGGTAAGTAAATCAAAGGAAAAGAATAATTGTATTACACACACTGTTACAACAACACATTCGGATTCTCACTTCATCTGCAGTATTTTCATAGTGTTTCCCATTCGAATCTTAATTTAATATTTTTAGCAGCCTGCAAAAGTTCAAAGTCAATATGTCAAGCATTCACTCTGCCCTGTCATCACATCAAAACTCAAAAAAACACGTGGAACTTGACCTTAATGTTTCATACTGTTCCTCTCAATATACTGTGATATTTTACTGACAAGTAATTGGGGAGATACTGTGTGACAATAGATTGATTATTGCTTTTTCAGTTTGAATGCTTGTTGTAAAATGAGTGCATCAAAGAAGATGTGTGGCCTTTACAGATTAATTCATAAGAAAACACACACACAACACCCTTCCCACTACACAGTCTAATAATTCTTTCGTCACTTGTTGTTTGCAAAGATGACTGTGATATGTGTTTGTGCAGGACTGTCTACTCAAATGTGTCTTCAATCGTTTTGATATCAACTGAGATGTGGGCCCGGCCGTGGTTATGACCTTTGTGATGCCCTGCTTTGTTACAAAGTTTGCATAGACATACCAGAAGTAGGTGTGACCAAATACTTATTTTACTGAGGAATTTACGAATTAGTTCATTAAAAATCCTACAATGTGATTTCCTGGATTCTTTCCCCCCCATTCTGTCTCTCATAGTTGAAGTGACAAAAAACAATGCAGGCATCAATCTAAAAAGTTGAAAACAAAAGGTTCATTTCCAGCTTTAATGAAAATGTCTCTTGACTCAAAGAGCTCTCCTCACCTGGCAAAAATGAGAACGTCTAAGTTTATCGGCCTCCGTTATGAGCCAACTTGACATAAAGTGAAAAGCTGTGAGGTTATTCTTGTTATGGTTCCTATGGTTAATGTGTCAGTGTGTGCGTGAGGAAGGCTGGATGGAAAAGGTCAGTTGAGGGTAAGAAACAATACAATGTTTTTTTGGTTAATGCAAAAAAAAATAATTAATGTGTATGTGTTGTAAACTGTAACTGCTCACACTAATTGGTAAAATACAATTTCTTTGAATTAGGTGTTCAGGAATAAAACTTTATTGTAAAAAAAATTAGCCTGGTTCTTCACCTCCGAAAATAACTTTTCCTTTTGTTCAGGTCTAGACAAAGGCCAAGCTTTGCTGCCAGGATTAGGCGTATTTCTCCCGCCAGAGCCTGAATCCCTTCCAAACAAAAGATGACTTTGAGGCATCTGTAGATTATTGCAAGAAACACTGGAAGTTAACATATCACATCATGTCACCTCTGCTACTCTGACATTTTTCCCAATCGTTTTTTTTTAAGCAAATCACGGTTTTTAAGTGACTTTCACACTTATTTGTTAATTATTTGGGCTTTTGAGCCTTAGCTTATGTGCATCCCCGTTTGGCTCTGACAAGAGAATTAATATTAGATTCTAATATGCTGCTCTCTGTGTGATGTTTTTACAAAGCTGCTTTAAATATTGCAACGTTTTATTGTAAGATTCTGACATTTCCAGGGAAACTGTCTCACTGTCTAGACTAGGGAGAGATGATCCAGAAAGACAGATGACACAGTGGGTTTCTGTGAACAATTATTTGCCAATGTCTATTGAAAAGAGTCTAAATGTAGCAGCTGTTAGAGAACATTTAGCGAAGTGCATCCCACATAAGAGGATCACTTAAGATTTCTCATACTACTTCAAAGCTGATTTGGTATTGCACTATGAACGTTTAGCGTGAGAGGTCATATGGTAAGGTGATGCCAACCCTGCTTTGTTAAACTCATGGTCACTGCTCTAATGGGTTGAGCTTTTAAAAGTGTAATACACACTGCAGAGTCCACCGAGGCTTCTCGCCATCTGTCTAATTCGCCTTGAGGGAGCTCAGCTCTTTAATTACTGGCAAATATTACATGAACTTGTGAAGATGTAGAGCCCACTCCCATTTATGCCATTAAAGCATCCTCTCCAATCGAATTTCTTTGGTGCTTGGTTTTAAAAATCATGCAGGACAATATATTCTTATCGGATTTATTACTTGCTTTGCTGAGATCATACTTTATTTTGTTTGGGGTTTTACCACTTATATTTGTGTCTGTGGAAACAGTAGTTTTCCTCAATGCTTGGTAATAAAAGCAACTTTCTGAGTCATGAGAAAAACTTCTTCCAAAAATGAAACCAAAATATCCAGGATACAGGTGCTGTTGCAGTTCACATTGTTACAAAATAATATATAATTTTACAACTCAACCTTGAGAATGATTACGGTTTGCTCAAATAATCGTATCCAAATAATATCATCGCACTGAGTTCTGGCAATCTTGAAAATGTTTCCTTGCAACTTTAATGACCAGATGATGTTTTCTAATGAGGATATGTCCCAAATACATTGGTGCTTAACATGTCAGTAAAATGTTCAAAGAGAATTACTTTGTTTTTTCACCAGAATAACTGATCTCACACTACAGTATCCACTTTTAGGGATGCCAGCATTATTTAACTTTATGATCATATTTTAACACTGAGGTTAGTGAAATATTCTCGAACATACACACACACACTGGTTGTGAGTTTTTTATATCTGTCTATAATTAGCGGTGCGCTCGAGAGGAAGCCGTCTTGCCTCTGTCTGTCATGTTATCAGATGACTGACCACCTGACAGTCACTATGATTTATCAGCCGGATATTACATTTCCATAATTCCACTCTGACTCTCTTTGCTGCTTTCTCTCACCTCATCATCTGTTTCTCTCTGTCTTCCTCACACTTCATTTCATTTTAATCCTGGGTAATCACAAAGCTCTCTTTTCCCTGCCGGCTAACCACTAGGAGGTCAGAGGTCAATCTATAGTTGATAGGGTTCAGTGCCTTGCATGAGAACAATGGTAACCATAAATACCAAGAGTACAAATTAATATTTTTATATAGACTATAAATATGTATGAATTATATTACAGCCATCCTATGACACTTACTAATATGATCTGTATATTTGGAGATATTCAATGGGTTGAAATGTTGAATATACATTTTTTAAACATTAATAGAGAGTAGATAACGAATGCATGTATCCTTGAACCTCTTTAGCTATTTTTTGGCCTCATTTCGGCTGATGTGAAAGACGTGAAATAAGCTTCAGAGCAGGCTTAACATCTGGTGGATAGCCAGCTGAACGGGAGGTTATTAATCAAAGAAATTAAAGTCAGATTTAGCTTTTGTGCTCTGAGTTGTTGGAACAGGCTGTCCGAGGATTGGAGAGCAGCAGGAAATGGAATTTCTATTTATCAATTGTATTACTTATTTAATCTCCATTTCATCGTGTGTATTTGTCTCAAATTGTTATTATCATATTGTCAATAATAACTAATCTCCACAAAAGGTGCTGTACAAAGTTTGGTTGACTAATTGAGGACATGAAACAGCAGTTTGCAGAGAAGTTTAGTATTTTATTTTGGTGTGTTAGAAGTGATACGCTGCGAGTCCATCTACTGGCCGTGTTAGCTTGTTAGCTTAGCTTACCCGCAGCTAAAGACCGGATCCCTACGGGAGCAACTCCCGTTTGTTGCGCACAGCAGTTATCACCGACACACACCGACAGGCACCCGGCAGACATACGCATTAGTTTATTAGGATGAATCTGAGACAGGACACTGTGTGTGTCCGGACAATTAGCTCCGTCACGTTAGGTAATGCTATAAAGTTGTTTTCACTCGCCGGCCCATTTCACTACACAAAGTTACACGGTTTATTGTTCTGCAGAAAGAGATTTACTGTGATCAACTGAAACGTGAGTATTTAAAATCACATCTGCATTGTAATAGCAGCTATTCAATGAAGTCTCACGTTTCCTACAGCTCTTTATTCAGAGCATTGTTGTGATGTGTTGTTACGTGTTACATTGAACACTAAGCTTGTTTGCTACCGTCAGTGTTTACATCGTTAATGTCAGGCAGACCTCACTGAATTATTGTGTTTTATATACATAAATTACAGCCTTGTAACTTTACTAGAACAGACTGTCATAGACAATTTGAGGCTGATCTCCACAAACAATTTCCTAAGCTGAAATGATTATGATCTGATTAACTTTGACGTATCACACTTTTATTTTTACCATTTTAAGTCTGTTAAGGACTTAACCTGGCACATGTATGACTTTACACATTTGTGTCATTGTGTTTAATGTTTCTATAGGATGTATTACATGAGACAGACCTGGACTCCAACCAGACTGACCCTTCACTCCAGGTACTGACCTGTTTTCATTAATTACAAACAATCAAAGCAAAGTATTACACATAATACATAATGTATTACATAAGATATGCAATACTTTGCATGTAAAATAACTCCATACTGTAAATTCTTTGTCATGGTAGTGCACAGTTTAATCCAAAAGCATATTCAAATACATAGCTTAATATCCACAGAAAATAACAATACACACTTTGTTCATAAGTACCACTTCCTCTACAATAACATCATACTTCGATGTTTCGTATCATTTCATTAGGGACGGACGAGCCTGAACAACACAGCTTTGATGACCATGTTCTGTCTCTGATGGCATAGAAGAAAATGAAAACATGGGGTTCTTATCTAAAGTGTACATAATCACAACGCAAAAGATAAACATGGTTCTAATAAGTGTTTATTTTTTTATCCAACCATAATGAAGATAGAAATTAACTGTATTATCCATGACACTTAGCAATGACTGCCAACACTCAATAGTTACAGGCTGTCTGTAGTTCAAGGAGGAAAACATGTAGCTGTTGCCATTGTCTCATGGTTAACCAGCAAGAATTTGCAGATTGCCACCAT